>CAXITT010000085.1:534302-545058 GCA_964033795.1 Lymnaea stagnalis
CCACCCCCCCCCCCCAGCTCATACGCTGTCATATCATGATTTCGTCTCAGCCTTGGAAAGTTCCAGCAGGTAAATCCATACAGGTATAATCTACTTTTTTTATCATAATTTGACACCATAGATAGTTTCAAGGTATTTTAAATAACGTGTATGTACATGGTAAATAGCAAGTGGGAAAATTTTCGGGGCTCGCTCAACAACTTTGGGAAAATATCCGGGGTCCTCAACCGCGTTGGGCATATACGCCGGTCCTCACCTGCTTTGGGCATACATGCTGGTCCACAACTGCTTAAAAGGATATATGTCGTTCCCCATAGCTTTGGGCAAATATGCCGGTCCTCAGCTGCTTTGGAGATATATGTCGTTCCCCATAGCTTTGGGCAAATATGCCGGTCCTCAGCTGCTTTGGAGATATATGTCGGTCCTTAATTGCTTTGGGGATATATGTCGGTCCTCAATTGCTTTGGGCATATATGCCGGTCCTCAACTGCTTTGGGCATATACGCCGGTCCTCAACCGCTTTGGGCATATATGCCGGTCCTCAGCTGTTTTGGGCATATATGTCGGTCCTCAATTGCTTTGGGCATATATGTCGGTCCTCAATTGCTTTGGGCATATATATGGCTCTTGTGGAGTTTTGGGAAAATATACGAAGCCCCAACAGTAATTGGGCAATTTTTCGGGGTCAACTGCTTTCGGAAAATATGCGGGGAAATGGTATGAACCTCAACAGATATTTGCAAATTTCCGTGGTAAATGGGTTGGTCGGGCCATCAACTCAGCCAGTCTTGGGAACTATGAAAACTCTGGTTAAAAATCACGGATTTTCGACAGAAATGTCTATTGGAAGGGACGTCCGCGACCTATTTAAATAACCACTCTTACACGAGGCAGTGCGCTACCCACACGTCATCTACCTCTTTTTATCTTCCCTTCGTCTGTTAATCAGATTTCATTATCCTTTCCTTTCCTCCTAACGTCTACTTGTTCAGCTCGTAAACCCTTCCACGTCCCACAATCTGCCCAACCCCCGCGTCCCACAATCTCCCCAAGCTTTCACGTCCAACAATCTCCCCAACCTTCCACGTCCCACAATCTCCCCAACCTCCCTCGTCCCACAATCTCCCAACATTCCGCATTCCACAATCTTCCCAAGCTTCCACGTCCAACAATCTCTCCAAACTTCCACGTCAAACAATCTCCCCAACCTGCCACGTCCTGCAATCTCCCCAACCTTCCATGTCTTGCAATCTCCCCAACCCTCCACGTCTTGCAATCTCCTCAACAAGACACGTCCCACAATCTCCCTAACCCTCCACGTCCCACAATCTCGCACAACCTCCCACGTCCCACAATCTCCCCAACCTCCCACGTCCCACAATCTTCCCAACCTTCCACGTCTAACCATCTCCCCATCCTTCAACGTCTTGCAAGCTCCCCAACCTTCCACGTCCCACAACCTCCCCCAACCCCCCACGTCTCACAATCTTCCAAACCTTCCAAGTATAACAATCTCCCCAACCTTCCACGTCCCACAATCTCCCCCAACCTGCCACGTCCCACAATATCCCCAACCTTCCACGTCTTGCATTCTCCCTAACCTTCCACGTCTTGCAATTCCCCAACCTTCCACTCCCAAAATCTTCCCAACCCTCCACGTCCCACAATATCCCCAACCTTCCACGTCCCACAATCTCCCCAACCTTCCACGTCCCACAATCTCCCCAACCTTCCACGTCCCACAATCTCCCCAACCTGCCACGTCCCACAATCTCCCCAACCTACCACGTCCCACAATCTCCCCAACCCTCCACGTCCCACAATCTCCCCAACCCTCCACGTCCCACAATCTCCCCAACCTCCCACGTCCCACAATATCCCCAATCTTCCACGTCCTGCAATCTCCCAACCTGCCACGTCTTGCACTCTCCCCAACCTTCCACGTCTTGCAATCTCCCCAACCTTCCACGTCTTGCAATCTCCCCCACCTGCCACGTCTTGCAATCTCCCCAACCTTCCACGTCTTGCAATCTCCCCAACCTTCCACGTCTTGCAATTTCCTCCAACCTCCCTGCCTCCCAAAACAACTTCTTGAAATACTCACTTAGACACAAAATGTATATGGTATAATCCATACACGAGACAATGTCTAATTGTGAACATACAACTTAATGCAGCTGCCGCCAAAAGGAATCCATTGATGGATGCGAAAAAAAGGGGGGGGGGGGGGATTTTCGAAATTTTTTCTTAAACCACTTAACCAAATATAAAACTTTTCAATTTAAAAAAAAAAAAATTCTCTAAAACAAACGGTTATTAATGAGATGTTATAAATAAGATGTTATAATAAGATGGTTTCAATAAGATGGTATAAATAAGATGGTATAAATAAGGTGTTATTAATTGGATGATATTAAAGAGATGAGTATTGGAAATTTAAAATTACACGAATGCAGGTAAGTGTGGAAGACTACGTGCCTCAGAGAACCTCAAACCATGGCGAGAGGTAATAGTTGGAGAGGGTTGTTATGACGGCAGGTCACCAAATGAATGCGTCACGTCGGTAGAAGCTGTTTCTGGGGTTCTGCACCTTATGCAATTTTTTTATTGATGCTGGCTCAGCGCAAGATGAGTTCTACATCATAATAATTCGAGAACCGCTGCTTGCCTGCAAAAATTCATTTAAGAAGAGCACAAATTAAATGCAATGTCGGGCGCCATGTTCCCTATATTCCATTTCCAACCGCACCCACCCTTCTCTTTCGGCTAAGGGGAAACTACTGCGTTGCAAGATTTGGGCAACACCTGTAGGAAGCGATTAAATGTTAATTTTTTTTTTTTAAAGAAAAATCATGACAACACAATAGAAATCAAGTAACTAAGGCTCTTACCTTGACCTGGTAAACTCTAGACCCAATTGCAACCACTGACCTCCTTCTGAGGGAGTTGGGGATGTGTGGCTAGCGGGACAACTTTGATTGGAACTCTGAACGTATTGGTTGGGGGGGTGGGGAGGCAGAGGCCCACCAGGAAAGGGGGGTCGGGGGAGCGTTAAGCTATAATGTTAAATTAAGAATTTAAAGGATGGCATGGGGTGTAAACAAGCATAGCTGCGTAACTGTGCAAATACTTGAGGGAGAGAGAAAGAGAGGGAGAGAGAGGGTGGGGGAGAGGGGAGAAGAGAAAAGGAGAGAGGGAGATAGAGGGGGAAGAGACAGAACAGTAAGGGTGAGAGAGACGATGGAATGAGAGAGAGGGGAGAGAGGGGGAGATAAAGAGAGCGATAGAGATGGAGAGGGGAAGAGAAAGGTAGAGAGAGGAGGGAGATAAAGGGTGAAAGAGCCGGGGGCGAGGGGAGTGAAAGGGGGAGGGAGGATGGAATGGGGCGATGGAGAGGGGGGAGTAAAAGAGAGGGAGAGAGAGGGCGAGGACAGGGAGAGATTGAGGGGGAGGGGAAATGTGGTGGGGAAGGAGGGAGATAAAGGGTGAAAGAGCCGGGGGCGAGGGGAGTGAAAGGGGGAGGGAGGATGGAATGGGGCGATTGAGAGGGGGGAGTAAAAGAGAGGGAGAGAGAGGGCGAGGACAGTGAGAGATTGAGGGGGAGGGGAAATGTTGTGGGGTCAGTGTGTTAGGGCAAGAAGCAACAGTGGCCAGCAAAAAAAAAACAACAACCCAACCGAGAACACGAAACGGAACCGGAAATAACATAAAATATGAGTCAGGACGGAAGATCCCCTCTTGCATGATGGGGAAGGGCATACAAATTCAGGAAATCGAATTTTAAAAAAAAATACGGGGTGAGGGGTGGAAAGGGGTGGGGTGGGGGTTGCAGTGAAAGGGGCATTGTTAAACAAAATAGATGTTTGTGTGTACGAAGAATGTGTGTTGTTCTTTAGATTTGTTTTATTTAAGTTAAACCGAGCCGTTGTTATTATTACGAGATCATTTCTGTTTTTATGTATTGAGCTTATTTGTTTTGTAATTCATAAGACCCTCCACTGTGCGGATGACTCTACTTTGAAATCTTAGAGCGCTGTTGTTTAAGCAAAGATGTAGCGATGCATGCGCTGGATTGTTGAGTTACAATGGAGAAAATCATAGGCTCGAATAATTTTAAGAGTCAAAAGAAAAAAAAAAATGTTGGTTAAAATAACACGGACATGATACAAGAAAACAGATGAGCAGGGAAAATCGAAACAGAGATATTTTTTTCTCATCGTGCCCTCATCGATAAACCTTGAAATCTGTCACTACCTTGACCTAGTTATCACTAAGGCTATACAATATAATGGCCCAGCCATCATAAATTACTGTACATAATCTAGCTGTACTCCATACCAACCTGCTATTCATTGCTAAACATTTATTTTGAAACAATAGTGGCCAAAAATATACATTGCTGTGTGCAACGAATTACTGAAACAATAAATCACATTAAACCAGAAATATTTAAACGATCCACTAGCGTGAGCCACGAATTGGTAAAACTATCCACTACCGTGATCCAAGAGTTACTAAAGCTATCCACTACCGTGATCCAAGAGTTACTAAAGCTATCCACTACCGTGATCCAAGAGTTACTAAAGCTATCCACTACCGTGATCCAAGAGTTACTAAAGCTATCCACTACCGTGATCCACGAGTTACTAAAGCTATCCACTACCGTGATCCAAGAGTTACTAAAGCTATCCACTACCGTGATCCAAGAGTTACTAAAGCTATCCACTACCGTCATCCACGAGTTACTAAAGCTATCCACTACCGTGATCCAAGAGTTACTAAAGCTATCCACTACCGTGATCCAAGAGTTACTAAAGCTATCCACTACCGTGATCCAAGAGTTACTAAAGCTATCCACTACCGTGATCCAAGAGTTACTAAAGCTATCCACTACCGTGATCCACGAGTTACTAAAGCTATCCACTACCGTGATCCAAGAGTTACTAAAGCTATCCACTACCGTGATCCAAGAGTTACTAAAGCTATCCACTACCGTCATCCACGAGTTACTAAAGCTATCCACTACCGTGATCCAAGAGTTACTAAAGCTATCCACTACCGTGATCCAAGAGTTACTAAAGCTATCCACTACCGTGATCCAAGAGTTACTAAAGCTATCCACTACCGTGATCCAAGAGTTACTAAAGCTATCCACTACCCTGCCTGAGCTAAGTATAATTAATGCATTTCCTTTATCTATTGATCATTAAATGTGGACACTATTCTGAGTTGACCCTTTATATACACCATTTTGAGGTGACCCTTCATATACACCATTCCGAGGTGAACCTTCATATACACCATTCCGAGGTGACCCTTCGTATACACCATTCCGAGGTGACCCTTCATATACACCATTCCGAGGTGACCCTTCATATACACCATTCCGAGGTGACCCTTCATATACACCATTCCGAGGTGGCCTTAGTTTGCTACATAAAAGTTAACCTTGTCACAGTTTTGCCATGAAATAATTCAAATAATTTTTGTTTTTTTATTTCCACATTGGAACTCCTAAATGCGCATAAAGAATTGAATGGAGAGCAAAATGACACCTTACTTTTTGGCATTTCAGTTCAGATCATTTTAACACTGTTTGATTTATTTAACAATGCCAATAATTTGGGGCGAGAAGAGGGGTGGTGGGGGGGGGGCGACAACGACGCAAAAGGGCCCCTAATCCTCACCTAATGTGGTACAAGGCCAACGTACATTACTCAAGAGTTATCATTCGTGAGGGGAGTATTATTTTGATCATGTGAACAAGTGGCCTTGACCCGCTCAGCTTTTCAACATGTCGGACAGGGAGCAGAGGAGAAAGAAACAAAAAAAAGACCACAAAAAAAAAATAAGGTTGGATTTTGTTGGTTTTTTTTTCATTACTGCGGCGGCCATCTTATAAAACAATCCCATCGTGCAAGTTGCAGGCCCCGCCCATCCTTACAATCTCAACTCTAACCCAGCCCCAACACCTTTCCACTCTCGTTTTCATGCCCGCACTGCTGAAACATTTAGCTGCCCAGCAGATCTCAAGCTCAAAGTTTAATAAACCAATTATTTAACAATCACTTCAAAAAATTACTGCACTAAAAAGAAATCTGTGTTAAATCTTTGTGGTGAGCGTAGCACTAGAATTTTTCAAGTTATGAGTGTCTTCAGGGTAATAGTTTCAGCAAGATAATATTGTCATCAAGGTAATACTGTCACCAATGTAATAATGGCATCAAGGTAATACTGTCATCAAGGTAATACTGTCATCAAGGTAATACTGTATTCAAGGTAATAGTGGCATCAAGGTAAAACTGACATCAAGGTAATACTGTCATCAAGGCAATACTATCATCAAGGTAATAGTTTCAGCAAGGTAATATTGTCATCTAGGTAATACTGTCATCAAGGTAATACTGTCATCAGGGTAATAGTGGCATCAAGTTAATACTGTCATCAAGGTAATACTTTCATCAATGTAATACTGTCATCAATGTAATAGTAGCATTAAAGTAATAGTGTCAACAAGGTAATAGTGTCATGTACTTAAACCTTTGCATAACTATGTTAATGTTATATTACGTGGACTCTTTACATAATTTTGATTGCCAAAAGGTTGAGAGCCGTCGCAAACTTTCAATTTCCTGCCAATTCAGCAGATAGTTAAAAAGGGAAATCAGGAAAACCGGAAGTTGGTTTGAAAATATCAGAGATGAAACGGCGGAGGAATAACTTTTAGAAAACGTGGAATGTTCAACAGTGGAGCACGTTAAGGCAGATACTGGGAATGTTCAACAGTGGAGCACGTTTAAGAGAGATACTGGGAATGTTCAACAGTGGAGCACATTTACGGGAGATAATGGGAATATTTTAACAGTTGAGCACATTTAAGGGAGATACTGGGAATGTTCAACATTTGAGCACATTTAAGGGAGATACTGGGGAATGTTCAACATTTGAGCACATTTAAGGCAGATACTGGGAATGTTCAACATTTGAGCACATTTAAGGGAGATACTGGGAATGTTTAACAGTGGAGCACATTTAAGGGAGATACTGGGAATGTTAAACATTTGAGTACATTTAAGGGAGATACTGGGAATGTTCAACATTTGGGCACATTTAAGGGAGATACTGGGAATGTTCAACAGTGGAGCACGTTTAAGGGAGATACTGGGAATGTTCAACATTTGAGCACATTTAAGGCAGATACTGGGAATGTTCAACATTTGAGCACATTTAAGGGAGATACTGGGAATGTTTAACAGTGGAGCACATTTAAGGGAGATACTGGGAATGTTAAACATTTGAGTACATTTAAGGGAGATACTGGGAATGTTCAACATTTGGGCACATTTAAGGGAGATACTGGGAATGTTCAACAGTGGAGCACGTTTAAGGGAGATACTGGGAATGTTCAACAGTGGAGCACGTTTAAGGGAGATACTGGGAATGTTCAACAGTGGAGCACGTTTAAGGGAGATACTGGGAATGTTCAACACTTGAGCACATTTAAGGGAGATACTGGGAATGTTCAACAGTGGAGCACGTTTAAGGGAGATACTGGGAATGTTCAACATTTGAGCACATTTAAGGGAGATACTGGGAATGTTCAACAGTGGAGCACGTTTAAGGGAGATACTGGGAATGTTCAACAGTGGAGCACGTTTAAGGGAGATACTGGGAATGTTCAACATTTGAGCACATTTAAGGGAGATACTGGGAATGTTCAACAGTGGACCACGTTTAAGGGAGATACTGGGAATGTTCAACAGTGGAGTACATGTTAAGGAGATACTGGATGTGTTCAACAGTAAAGCACATTTAAGGGAGATATTGAGAATGTTCAACAGTTGAGCATATTTTAGGGAGATATTTGGAATTTTCAACAGTTGAGCACATTTAAGGGAGATACTGGGAAAGTTCAACAGTTGAGCACATTTACGTGAGATACTGGGAATGTTCAAAATTGGAGCACATTTAAGGGAGATACTGCGAATGTTTCAACAGTTGAGCACATTTAAGGGAGATACTGGGAATGTTTCAACAGTTGAGCACATTTAAGGGAGATACTGGGAATGTTTCAACAGTTGAGCACATTTAAGGGAGATACTGGGAATGTTTTAACAGTTGAGCACATTTAAGGGAGATACTGGGAATGTTTCAACAGTTGAGCACATTTAAGGGAGATACCACAAGACGGCATCCGACGTGATAAGTGATATCATAAGTAATATGAAATGTAGATATGTTGTGGGAGACGCTCTGTGATGTAAGCGGGTCAAAAGAATGTACGATGCATTACGGCATTCATTCAATGATAATATGTTTTTTCGACTAAATGTTTATAAATAGACGATACGACACTTCCGAGTTTAGGAAAATAATTCCTCAAATATTTTCATTTATTTTTTAAACTTAAAAAAAAAAAAAAAAAAAAAAAATATGTTTTTTCGACTAAATGTTTATAAATAGACGATACGACACTTCCGAGTTTAGGAAAATAATTCCTCAAATATTTTCATTTATTTTTTAAACTTAAAAAAAAAAAAAAAAAAAATCCTATATGTTAAAGTCGCTTTCGTTCGCTGCTTGCAACATCTTCGGCTAATTGTCCAACTTCACGTCAAACTATCGAGCTGAAACTTGGCACATAGACTCGTTTCCGATGACAATACATTCTTTCAAGGTTTCAGCTTCCACCCCCAAAAACCCCCAAAAACAGTGTATTCCTGCTTTGCATGGGAGAAGTTGATGGAAATATGATGACACTTTGGTTTTTTTGGTCTTTTTTTTCTGAAATGGTGAAATAAATTCGCGATATAAAAGCGGTTGTGACCTTTGCGCATTAATACAAACTAAAAATAAATGAACATTGCATGCAAAGGATTGACACGGAAACAAATTGTTTTTAAGGGTTGTTGAATTACTTGATGAGAATCTGAGAATGGTTTAGTTGTTCCAATATTTGATCCTCAGTCTTACTCGTCGCTCGAACAGGATTCCGAATACCGAATAATAACGATATTTCGGTCCCGTTTATTTAAAAAAAATAATAAATATAAAAAAAACCGCAATAAAGTCTCTATCTATGTGAACATGTCTCTAGCGGTAAAGATACTTAAAGTAAAGAAGGGATGAACGTAATTGTTATATCTAGATGACAACCTCACCACCAACACTGTAAAGTAAATGGACAAAGTCGAGCAGTGGGATAATTTAATTTATTGAACAGCGGTTAACGTTCAAATAAAATAATTGAAGGCGGTTTTTCTGTACTAAAAACTCCACAAGTCGTGGACACGGGTTTGAAGAGTTGACCGATGCCACCAGCTTCATTTTTTGGTCTTGGACTTGGAGGCAGGTCTGACGTGTGCGGGTTACTGCCCCAACATGACCCGGTATTGCAACGGCACGGTGGGTTCAGGTGGGGGGACGGGGGTGGGGGGAAGCGGCAGGTGTGAAACTGATGTCATGTTTTCAATTCATATTTTGAGCTTGCTCCGTGCTGGAATGACAACAACCTCAGTATGACGTCATAGGCAGATCTCTGAAACACGTTCGGAACATCTTTGTCTCTTTGCTTCAATAAGCTTGTGTTTTTTTGTTTTTTCTTCTTCAACCATTGAGCTCTCATTGTGTGCTCGAAAACGCATACCTCCTGCTTTAGACACTCGAGGTCAGACATTTCACGTCAGATATTTTATATCAGAAATTTTATATCAGAAATTTTACATCAGACATTTTACACCTGACATATTACATCTGACATATTACATCAGACAGTCTACATCAGACAATCTTAATTTTTATCAGACATTAATTCCATTTCAGACATTCCTATTGAGACATTCTCCATTATTTAGCGTAAGATATTCTATTTCAAATTTTCTAATTCAGACATCAGACATTGACATAGCCCTACGACATTGTAGGACCGACATTCCAGATCAAACATTTTTATAAGACATTCTAGTTCATGTCCAGAATTCCTAAATACGAAAAAAAAAAAAAACCACTCAATTTGTGACCAATCTTAAGAACTGACAATTTTCCCCCTTTAGATTATACAGAGCACATCTCCCCCAAACAATAGCCTCCCTGTCCCACCTCCAGCACTACATCATAAAGACGACATTTTCTTGGGGGGTCACCAAGGTCACATGAGCGCTCTTTACAGGCCACGGGTCTGGCCATTGAGACCAGAATCTTCCCACGGTTCTACCGGCATCCTCTTTTGTCCGGCCGGACCACTGATTTTTTTTCTTCTTCTCTTCTCTCCTCTTTTGAGAAACATGCCGACAGATGCCACCAATACACCTGGCCACCCAAAACATGAGACCACGCCAACGACCCATAACTGCGTCCCGACGCTGGTACGTGCCGAAGAGTCATCGGTTTCGACCGCAGTTGTCCACCCCTTGTATTCTTGTTCCCCCCTGTCTATTTATGTCATTATTATCGAGTCTGAATCTCCCTTACCCCCCTCCCCCTCCTCCCAACACTACCCCCCCCACCTCACCGGACGGCAACACCTGACCCGTCCTCGCGTCAGCCTCAACAATTGGTGATTTTTTTGTCTAAAGTTTCGAGAACGGGTCGGCCACAGGTGGAAGACCTGCTCGTGGGTCTCTCGGGGTGTGGGAAAGTCCCAAACGACACCTCGTGATGGTCGTCTGTTAAGCAGTGCCAACGAGGAACATTCTTTTCATAGTAGTCATTGTTTGGTCCTCGGCTGCTATTAATGGGTTTCAAGATAGAGCATGGG
>CAXITT010000085.1:556234-580787 GCA_964033795.1 Lymnaea stagnalis
GTGACATTACGTATGGAGCACGCTGCGTGACATTACGTATGGAGCACGCTGCGTGACATTACGTATGGAGCACGCTGCGTGACATTACGTATGGAGCACGCTGCGTGACATTACGTATGGAGCACGCTGCGTGACATTACGTATGGAGCACGCTGTGTGACATTACGTATGGAGCACGCTGCGTGACATTACGTATGGAGCACGCTGCGTGACATTACGTATGGAGCACGCTGCGTGACATTACGTATGGAGCACGCTGCGTGACATTACGTATGGAGCACGCTGCGTGAAAGCCTTTTTCCATCAGTACCCAGACTTCAGCAACTATCCCCTGCCCGCGTCGCCAGAGACTATTCTAAGCACGGATCGGACTAGCAAGCCACCCACGAACTCACCGTGGACCACGGCCCCCAACCGATTGACTAGATGGTCCTTGTTGATCTTGACGAACAACAACTATTAATATAAAACAAGTGGAGTTGGCAGGCGGTTTTGAACAGAAAACAGGCTGCATCAGACGCAATATATATATAACAGATAATAATTATAACATTTGTCACAATAATATCTGCAATAAAGTTAAGGAAAATTTGACAAATGACACTTGATAGCCTAAAAATGAGTCTATTTTCCCAATAATTAAAGAATTCAATTACCAAGTTTTTAAATTGAAATTCACTGATTGAATTTCATCCGGCGTTGGGGGAAATTACGTTTCTCAATTTCTCATCCGTTCCATGAAGTCAAACTCTCTTGAAAGAAGACTTCGATGAGGGAGACAGGGGTTCTCCAATTATTTTCATCTGAGCTTTGAAAAAAACCTACACGAGATGATGATCGAAGGGATTAGAAATAATTATAATGTTGCTATGATTCCTTTGTGTGGGTATGTCCTTGCAAGTCTGTAACAGCTCAAGCATTAATACAATGAAATATTTCGCATAGTGAATTGTTTTCGTAATTTTGTATGAACAGGAAGTTATATTTTGAAATGTCATGCGCAACAAGAAGTGATTCATACACGGCTAACATGTCGGAGTTTTGTGCTCTCGCATCCACTAAGTTTATATCTCAGAACATTGTAATAAGTATCTCACAATCTGAGTGGATTATCATATAACATGTGAAGCTAATCAGATGATGACAATTACTTTACTCCAATCATTATTTATTATTTATAATTTCATTATTTATTTCATGTTGTAAAGTGATATTTGATGTGAATAAATATATATTGTGAAGCTATCTCGTGAATTTCCCTCGTGCTTTCCACGAGACAACAATCATCGTAGTTATGATTGGGAACGCTTGGTGCAGATAGACAGCTGTAAGTAACAGGTAAATAAAGAAGGGAGTTCAACATCATACAACCATAACATATAACACGTCGTTAAAAAGTCTTTTTTAATAAATTGGTTTTTTTAAAGTTTATGTTCATGAGCTTAAAAATTTATTAATTATTTCTTTGCGTGTGTGTTTTAAAAAAATAATTAATTAATAGATTATTTTTTAATCACACACACACACACGCGCGCACATGATTTCAAGCATTATCAAATCTGGTTTAATTAGTGTGCCCAAGGACTAGAGTTTGAGAATCTGAACTTGAGACCAGGTAGAGATGAAAATGTGTGAACCAATTGGATCTAATTACATTGTTTTAATAGCTCCATTCCGTTGTTTTGAGACTATTCGGTTCTCTAGTCATTCGAGGATTTTCTCTAATGATATTGAATTCGTGGCCCTGATACTGAGATGCCCTGATACAAGTGCATGATGAGATACAGTGATACAAGTACACGAGAAGATACAGTGATACAAGTACATGATGAGATACAGTGATACAAGTGCACGAGAAGATACAGTGATACAAGTACATGATGGGATACAGTGATACAAGTACACGAGAAGATACAGTGATGCAAGTACTTGCTCAGATACAGTGATACAAGTACATGATGAGATACAGTGATACAAGTACATGATGAGATACAGTGATACAAGTACATGATGAGATACATCTCTTTTCTTAAGTTTCTCTCTATTTCTGTCTCTCTCATCCCTTTCCTTTACGTTTTCTCCATTTTTTATCTATCTCATCTCTTTTCTTCACTTTCTCTCTATTTGTGTCTCTTTCATCTCTTTCCTTCACTTTCTCTCTCTGTCTGTCTCTTTCATCTCTTTCCTTCACTTTCTCTCTCGGTCTGTCTCTTTCATCTCTTTCCTTCACTTTCTCTCTCTGTCTGTCTCTTTCATCTCTTTCATTCACTTTCTCTCTCTGTCTGTCTCTTTCATCTCTTTCCTTCACTTTCTCTCTCTGTCTGTCTCTTTCATCTCTTTCCTTCACTTTCTCTCTCTGTCTGTCTCTTTCATCTCTTTCCTTCACTTTCTCTCTCTGTCTGTCTCTTTCATCTCTTTCCTTCACTTTCTCTCTCTGTCTGTCTCTTTCATCTCTTTCCTTCACTTTCTCTCTCTGTCTGTCTCTTTCATCTCTTTCCTTCACTTTCTCTCTCTGTCTGTCTCTTTCATCTCTTTCCTTCACTTTCTCTCTCTGTCTGTCTCTTTCATCTCTTTCCTTCACTTTCTCTCTCTGTCTGTCTCTTTCATCTCTTTCCTTCACTTTCTCTCTCTGTCTGTCTCTTTCATCTCTTTCCTTCACTTTCTCTCTCTGTCTGTCTCTTTCATCTCTTTCCTTCACTTTCTCTCTCTGTCTCTTTCATCTCTTTCCTTCACTTTCTCTCTCTGTCTGTCTCTTTCATCTCTTTCCTTCACTTTCTCTCTTTTTGTGTCTCTCTCATCCCTTTCCTTTACGTTCTTTCTATTTTTGTCTATCTCATCTCTTTCCTTCATTTTCTCTCCATTTGTGTCTCTCTCATACATTTCTTTCACGTCTCCCTCTGTCTGTCTCTTTCGTCTTGTCTTTCAATTTCTCTCTCTTTTCTGTTACTCTCATCTTTTTCTTTCACTTCCTCTGTATTTTTGACTCTATCATCTTTTTTCTTCACATTTTTTCTGTCTCCCTCATCGATTTCTTTCACATTATATCTCACTGTCTGTCTCTCTCATCTCTTTCTTTCATTTTCTCACTCTTTTTGTCCCTCTCATCCTTTTTCTTCACTTTCTTTCTATTTGTGTCTATCTCATCTCTTTTCTTTACGTTCTCTCTATTTGTGTCTCTCTCGTCTCTTTCTTTTACTTTCTCTCTCTCTCTCTCTCTCTCTCTCTCTCTCTCTCTCTCTCTCTCTCTCTCTGTCTGTCTCTCTCATCTTTTTATTTCAATTTTTTTCAGGCATCTCTAGTCACATTGTTCAGTCTCATGCAATCAGTCAGAAAATTCCCAGTAATAATATGCAATAGTTTCTAAAAATAACACACCAATCATTGGTGACATGACTAAACAGATTTGTAAAAAAAAAAAGAATATCCCAAGCAAGTGACACTCACCCGGGAAATCCCCCCCTCCCCCCAATTCCTTTTTTTTTTTTCTCTTTAGACCTTGTTTCCTATAACCTCCACCAACAGAAGTGGCAATGACCGTTATTGATCGCGTCACTAGCCGTGTGCACCGATTAAACACGTCACCAGACGTGTGCGTTCATTGGTCACGTCACCAAAAGTCTGCACGGATTGGTCGACTAGTTGCAGCCATACACACACACACACACACAATGACTTCTGAAACAAGGGAAACAAATCTCCTCAATGACTAGCTGACATCATCCTGAAGAGTTTCTTGGAGGTTATTTTTAGATCCACGCGCAGTCCACCATCATGCTTTCGTCATCCTTTCCTTTATCTCAGAGCAAGTTTTCCCCACACCACTAATCTAGTAACCAAGGCCACAAGAATGGTGTGGTAATGTGAATATAAACATATTATATTTTTGATACTTAGGAACATAAATCTCTCCCCCCCCCCTTTTTTTTTACACACAACTATTTATCACATAGCAAATTTAATGGCAATGTCATGTCGATTTTAGAGTTGATTAGAAAACTTACTTTTATAGAGCAAATGGAGACATGTATCACAAAGAGATCAAAAGTTATATGACCATTGAATAACTAAGACAGGAAGAGGGGAGAGCAACAACTCAAGTTGTTGAAACCGTACGTAGCAATACATTCCAATCTGTGACACAAGTTGGGATAGGTCTGTGTATGTGACACAAGTTGGGATATGTTTGTGTATGCGACACAAGTTGGGAAATGTCTGTGTATGTGACACAAGTTGGGATATGTCTGTGTATGGGACACAAGTTGGGAAATGTCTGTGTATGTGACACAAGTAGGGAAATGTCTGTGTACGTGACACAAGTTGGGATATGTCTGTGTATGTCACACAAGTTGGGAAATGTCTGTGTATGTGACACAAGTTGGGATATGAATGTAACAGACCAGATGGAATATTATTGAATGTGTTTATATATATACACTTTGTACTCTATGATTGTTACAAGGATATCCTCATATCAAGGATTTATTCAGCTTATCTATTATATGTAACAAAGTACTGTATAAATTATTCACTGGACGTAATCACTTCTTAAGAGACAGAAAGGAACTGGTAAGGTTGAGGAGTGAAGGGTGGAATGATTGAGTTATTCAATTAGTAGCGGAAAGCGGCATCCATTAGGGTGAGCTTAAAAGTATTCATTAAAAGTGTTACCATCAACATTGTAACAGTGTCAAATATTTGATCGTGCCAATGTTTATGTGTCAGGGGGTCAAGATTTTGTCAAACGTATAAGTTTCTAATATTTCTTGAATTTGACAACAATGAACCTATTGATAACTATCGACACATACAACACATATGACCACAATGAACCTATTGATAACTACAGACACATACAACTCATATGACCACAATAAAACTATTGATAACTATTGACACATACAACACATATGACCACAATGAACCTATTGATAACTATAGACACATACAACACATATGACCACAATGAACCTATTGATAACTCTGGACTAATACAACACATATGACCACAATGAACCTATTGATAACTCTGGACTAATACAACACATATGACCACAATGAACCTATTGATAACTATGGACACATACAACACATATGACCACAATGAACCTATTGATAACTCTGGACTAATACAACACATATGACCACAATAAAACTATTGATAACTATCGACACATACAACACATATGACCACAATGAACCTATTGATAACTACAGACACATACAACTCATATGACCACAATAAAACTATTGATAACTATTGACACATACAACACATATGACCACAATGAACCTATTGATAACTATAGACACATACAACACATATGACCACAATGAACCTATTGATAACTCTGGACTAATACAACACATATGACCACAATAAAACTATTGATAACTATCGACACATACAACACATATGACCACAATGAACCTATTGATAACTACAGACACATACAACTCATATGACCACAATAAAACTATTGATAACTATTGACACATACAACACATATGACCACAATGAACCTATTGATAACTATAGACACATACAACACATATGACCACAATGAACCTATTGATAACTCTGGACTAATACAACACATATGACCACAATGAACCTATTGATAACTATGGACACATACAACACATATGACCACAATGAACCTATTGATAACTACAGACACATACAACTCATATGACCACAATAAAACTATTGATAACTATTGACACATACAACACATATGACCACAATGAACCTATTGATAACTATAGACACATACAACACATATGACCACAATGAACCTATTGATAACTCTGGACTAATACAACACATATGACCACAATGAACCTATTGATAACTATGGACACATACAACACATATGACCACTATAAACCTATTGATAACTATGGACACATACAACACATATGACCACAATGAACCTATTGATAACTATGGACACATACAACACATATAACCACAATGAACCTATTGATAACTATGGACACATACAACACATATGACCACTATAAACCTATTGATAACTATGGACACATACAACACATATGACCACAATGAACCTATTGATAACTATTGACACTTACAACACATATGACCACAATAAACCTATTGATAACTATGGACACATACAACACATATGACCACAATGAACCTATTGATAACTATGGACACATACAACACATATGACCACAATGAACCTATTGATAACTATGGACACATACAACACATATGACCACTATAAACCTATTGATAACTATGGACACATACAACACATATGACCACAATGAACCTATTGATAACTATGGACACATACAACACATATAACCACAATGAACCTATTGATAACTATGGACACATACAACACATATGACCACTATAAACCTATTGATAACTATGGACACATACAACACATATGACCACAATGAACCTATTGATAACTATTGACACTTACAACACATATGACCACAATAAACCTATTGATAACTATGGACACATACAACACATATGACCACAATGAACCTATTGATAACTATGGACACATACATATGACCTAAATGAACCTATGATCACTGATTGCGTTTGTTATATCTCTGTTTTGTCGGAATGCCTTAACGCATTCATGTTTTTTAACTAAAGTTCTTTTATCCTTACTGTACTACAACATCTGACCTTACTACAACATCTGACCGTACTACAACATTTGACTGTACTACAACATATGCTTGTACCACAACATCTGACCGTACCACCTTATCTGACTGTACCACAACATCTGAATATACTACAACACCTGACTGTATCACATCTGACCGTACTACAACATCTGTTGTACTTCAACAACGCCTTAATTTGTGACCATTTGACCCCAGTGCACTCATTTGTGGGTACAATATGATTGTAAAATATTTATCTTTAACACCTTACAGGAACATTTATATCTGTTTGACTGCATTATACTAACTTATGACCCCCATCATATCATAGCGTAACTTTGACGTTCTACTGGGAATCGAGGTTCTCATAATTTTTTTTTTTTTTTTTTTTTTTTTTTTTTTTTTTTCCCCCATCATATCATAGCGTAACTTTGACGTTCTACTGGGAATCGAGGTTCTCATAATTTTTTTTTTTTTTTTTTTTTTCTTTTTTTTTGTTAAAGTTGGGATTCTCCACTTTATGGGGGTCTACAAAAAATTTATTTTAAAAAAAATTCAAATAATCCTTATCAGAATTTTAAAAAATAAACTTAATTAATAATTAAATTTTAAAAAATACGTATTTAAAAAAAAAATTAGAGGCGCAAATAGAAATCATTGAATGCAGTGGCGTAGCCAGGGTGTTTGGCGCCCGGGGACAAGATCCATTTTAGCGCCCCTTTTTCTTTTTTCTTCAACTCTAACTAGCTGGCGCCCGGGGACATCTGTCCCCCCTGCCCCCACCACGCTACGCCTCTGATTGAATGCTGATGGTCGTAAACAAGAGGTGATACGGGACTGTAAAACCGTTGTCCGAAATCAGTGGTGCCCTTTAAATGTAGTGAAATTTGTTTTTTCAACTTCTCCCTTTTGAAAAGATGACCTCTGACAGCCCCCCCCCCCTCCCCCCCCCCCCCCNTGATGGTCGTAAACAAGAGGTGATACGGGACTGTAAAACCGTTTTCCGAAATCAGTGGTGCCCTTTAAATGTAGTGAAATTTGTTTTTTCCACTTCTCCCTTTTGAAAAGATGCCCTCTGCCAGCCCCCCCTCCCCCCCCCCCCACTTTTCCCCTCCTTGGGGCTAGTTTCTATGTTTGCACTGCACCGCTGCATGTCGTACACTTTGCTTTTTGTCAACTGGTGGATTACAGAGTTGTCTTCCTTTCATTTTTTTTTCCTTCCAAAGCTTGACCAATGAGCGAGCAGGTCGACTTTAGAGCACCTGCTGCTGTCAAGGGCGCGCGTAACCCGCATATTCCACGTGGCATAATTCAGACTTACCATCTGCCGTAAGCGCACGGGCCGGTCGTAGATACGCCGGTCGCAGGACAATAGACCGGAACGTACAGTCCGGAAATAGGATGACGTATCGCCATGTAGATGCGCAGCTGTCCGTGTCACGTGGTCCCAGAAATGGAATAACCCGATTCTGAATGGGTGAAGGGGTGGAAGGTTGTTGTTTTTTTTTAAATATTTTTTTTTATTCAACTTGCAGATCGTACTACGGACGGCGTCTTCGACACGTTCCACCAGAGGCGCATCTACAACAGCATTGGGTGTAGATTTAACAGAACTAAAATTGTAGCGAGTTCATTGGCGTGAGTTTGTTGTGGTGAGTTTTATGTGGGTTTGTTTAATTTGGTGAGTTTGATGTACTGGTGTGGCTAGTTTTGAGCAGGGAGAGTTACGCGGTCTTAAAATTCTACAACGAATTTGGGTGGGCGGGGGTCAAGGTAAGTTTTGGCAGACGATTGTGGACAAACATTTGGGAGCGGTGAGTGCATCGTACAAGTTCTTTAGATTTGATATCGAGATGGACTTTTAGTCACTGGTGAGCATGGGGCAATTAAATTTTCATGGAATGTTGTGCAGATTGTCATTTAGTGAGGTTGTGGGGTGGGGTTGGGAGGGTGGTAGAGGAAAGATGTTGAAACCAGCTGTACAGTCGTCCTGTACTTAAATGAGGCGGGTTGGTGGTTAAGTCGTATATGTACTTTTAAAAAAAAAAAAAGTGGGGGGGGGTGCAGTCATACATGTACTTGGGTAGCGCAGGTACAATCGTACATGTACTTGGGTAGGGGGGAGGTACAATCGTACGTGAAGTTATGAAGGGCGTGGTACAGTCGCAACGATAAACATTGGTCGTACTATTTGAATAAATTAAACATGGGCGTTTCTTGACGGTGGGTTAAATCGACATATCGATTAACTCTAGATATGGCCACCCTCCCCTGGACGTCACCCTACCACTCTCCCCCCCCCCTGCCACCATTTCGCTAATCTTTGTATGCAAGTTTGCCTCGATATCTTCAAGCCAGTTTATCATTAGACTAGTCGGTCAATGGAGAGCTCCTGAATCTTGGTGGGTATCTGTGGGTGCCAGTGTTTGTGTGTGGAAGGGGGAAGGGGGGGGAGGGGGGTATAACCACCTGTATGCCCATTTCTGTGATGTTACAGATTGTTGCAGGAAGAGAAGACGCATTCATCCCAGCACCTGTCTTTGACAATGTCGCAGTAATTATCAGATGGCGTACTGTCAGACACCCCCCCCCAATCCTGGGCCGTCCTGGGGTCTCTGTCCCCGTAGGGCAGAGTCACATTTGAATAGAAACGTCAATCAAATCTCCCTTCAGGGGGGAAGGTTCCGCCCATCTCAAGATGTGGGTCAGGAAGGTAATCAGATCTCAAGTTATCCACATCACTGGCGATTGTCGTACTTGGTAATCAGTTTTTGGTAAGCTCTTGGCTGATGTCCTATAAAAGGTGGGATTTTTATTTTTTTAAAGTTTTGGTGGGGGGAGGGGAGGGTATATTTAGGGGTTAAAGTGGTCCAATCTGCGGTGGACGAGGTCAATCATTGGCCAGGGAAAGACTCTGACAGACTTTATAGATTCGGGACTAGCTATGTCATGTCGTTGTAATAGATATTACCATGTACTCTCTGTAGATATTTAACCTTGCACTGTCTGTCCAAATACTACCATGTACTATCTGTCCATATACTTCCATTTACTGTATGTCCATATAATACCCATGAACTGTTTGTCCATATACTACCATGTACTGTCTGTTGATATACTGCCCATGCACTGTCTGTGAAATGGCCAAATACTACAGACATCGTGGCACACACCTCTGAGTATAAACGATCTGTGCTTACCATGTTGTCATGTACTGCACCTGTACTGTGCACTTTCAGTGTACTAACCATTTAGTACCGTAAATTTTACATTATTTCAGAGGTGCGTACGGTCAGAAAACCCCATATCACTATTTTTAATGTCATTACCTAAATTACAGTGAAGCGATTAACCCCCCCCCCTCTCCCTCCTTTCAATCCTTCGCCATTACCAAATTACAACAGAATCTCCCGATGGGCAAAAAGCCACGTGTACAGCTAGAAGTCTTTGGTCGGGTGCATGTAAGACAGAAGTCTTTGGTTGGGTGCATGTAAGACAGAAGTCTTTGGTTGGGTGCATGTAAGACAGAAGTCTTTGGTTGGGTGCATATAAGACAGAAGTCTTTGGTTGGGTGCATGTAAGACAGAAGTCTTTGGTTGGGTGCATGTAAGACAGAAGTCTTTGGTTGGGTGCATGTAAGACAGAAGTCTTTGGTTGGGTGCATGTAAGACAGAAGTCTTTGGTTGAGTGCATGTAAGACAGAAGTCTTTGGTCGGGTGCATGTAAGACAGAAGTCTTTGGTTGGGTGCATGTAAGACAGAAGTCTTTGGTCGTGTGCATGTAAGACAGAAGTCTTTGGTTGGGTCTAAGCCAGAAGTTTTTGGTCGGGTGCATGTAAGACAGAAGTCTGCGGTTGGGTGTATGAAGACAGAAGTCTTTGGTTGGATGTATGAAGACAGAAGTCTTTGGTTGGATGTATGAAGACAGAAGTCTTTGGTTGGGTGTATGAAGACAGAAGTCTTTGGTTGGGTCTAAGCC
Organism: Lymnaea stagnalis; assembly: GCA_964033795.1. Classification (NCBI taxonomy): domain Eukaryota; kingdom Metazoa; phylum Mollusca; class Gastropoda; family Lymnaeidae; genus Lymnaea; species Lymnaea stagnalis. Next base: position 566,879 of record CAXITT010000085.1, read on the forward strand.
AGAAGTCTTTGGTTGGGTGCATGTAAGCCAGAAGTCTTTGGTTGGGTCTAAGCCAGAAGTCTTTGGTTGGGTGCATGTAACCCAGAAGTCTTTGGTCGGGTGCATGCAAGACAGAAGTCTTTGGTCGGGTGCATGTAAGACAGAAGTCTGTGGTCGGGTGTGTGCAAGACAGAAGTCTGCGGTCGGGTGTATGTAAGTCCTAGCATGTCCCAGTTTTACCTCACACAAGATAGGTGTGCGTCCTTGACTACGGCTTACGACACTGTGCAACAGTTTTGTGGCTAGATCAAGGACGTACATAAACATCGATTTAACGAGACGCTCGGGATACCATCAATCTTGACAATGTCAAGGTTACGCTAAACACGAGACACGTCTACTTCATTCCATTTTACGGTTGGGGTTTTTTGTGAGCGTTTTCTCTTTTTTTTTCTTTTTTTTTTTTGGGGTTTTGGTTTTTTTGTTTTTTTAACTTTTCATCTATAGAACATTCCTAGATTCAATTTTTCTATTTTACCGGAGAATGGTACATTTTACGGTTTGGGTTTTTTGTGAGCGTTTTTTCTTTTTTTTTCTTTTTTTTTTTTGGTGTTTGTGTTTTTTTGTTTTTATAACTGTTCATCTATAGAACATTCCTAGATTCAATTTTTCTATGTTACCGGCGAACGGTACGGGCAGTGAGATCTACACACGTCACGAGTATTACTGTTTTAGTGGGTTTATTACAAGTGGGTACTTAAAAATAGATCACACTTCATTGTCGTTCAATGGTCAGATCGACTGTCCCATTTACGTGGCTGTTCATTCTTGGTGGGTTGTTTGTCTGGTTGGGCTGTTCATTCTTGGTGGGTTGTTTGTCTGGTTGGGCTGTTCATCTGGATAGTGTTGTGCATTGATTGGTTATCTCACCTCTCACTGGGCTTTTATTTATTTCTCCATGTCACTCTGCCTCTCTTTTGATCTTGGTATCCTTTGTAGTATTCCCCTCTCTCTCTTTGCCTCCCTCCCAATCTATCTGCCCCTCTCTCTATGTCTCCCTCTCTATCTATCTGCCTCTCTCTCTCTCTGTCTCACCCTCTATCTATCTGCCTCCCTTCTATGTCTCTATCTCCCTCCCTATCTATCTTTGTCCCTCTGTCTCCATCCCTATCTATTTCTCTCTTTATGTCTCCCTCTCTATATGCCTCTCTCTCTCTATGTCTCCCTCACTATCTATGTACCTTTCTGTCTCTCCCTCAATCTCTGTATCTCACTCCCTAAAGATCTGCCTCTCCATCTATATTTCAATAAAATGCGAAAAAACACACATTTATTAACATATTAAAACGCATAGTGTGCCTCCTTTAGACCATACATTTGCCACCATTTCATCATACATATGCCACCATCTGCCACCATTACACCGTAGTCATATGCCAATCTTACAGGATAAATATGCGATTCTTATATTATCCAAGTAACATCCGGATACAATTAAAAATATCGATACCTCGACTATACAAAATCCATACCAAATCCATACGACATCCACACATCATCCATGCATAATTCATACTCAGCCCATACACAAACGGGTACTCAGTTATTGATCATCAAATACATTTTATACTAAAATTCTAACATATCAATAATATTACTAAGTTTTGAATAAATGAAGAAAAACAGAGGAACAACAAAAGCAGGAGGCTGGTTAACTAATAAATTAAATCCTGAAAAGCGTATTTTTGAAGAAAAAAAATCTATATATTAAAAAAAGAAACTAATGTTTGGTTATCTCCCTTTGACCATTCTTTAACTACATTACCACGCTGTGAAACATTAAAAAAAAAATAATAATAACCTGTACCCCTAGGTTCCCTGACTGAATGCTCTTGTGTCAAACAAATGAGGTTGATCATTGTAAGTCTGCATACACCGAAACAAATGAGGTTGATCATTGTAAGTCTGCATACACCGAAACAAATGAGGTTGATCATTGTAAGTCTGCATACACCGAAACAAATGAGGTTGATCATTGTAAGTCTGCATACACCGAAACAAATGAGGTTGATCATTGTAAGTCTGCATACACCGAAACAAATGAGGTTGATCATTGTAAGTCTGCATACACCGAAACAAATGAGGTTGATCATTGTAAGTCTGCATACACCGAAACAAATGAGGTTGATCATTGTAAGTCTGCATACACCGAAACAAATGAGGTTGATCATTGTAAGTCTGCATACACCGAAACGAATGAGGTTGATCATTGTAAGTCTGCATACACCGAAACAAATGAGGTTGATCATTGTAAGTCTGCATACACCGAAACAAATGAGGTTGATCATTGTAAGTCTGCATACACCGAAACGAATGAGGTTGGTCATTGTAAGTCTGCATACACCGAAACGAATGAGGTTGATCATTGTAAGTCTGCATACACCGAAACAAATGAGGTTGATCATTGTAAGTCTGCATACACCGAAACGAATGAGGTTGATCATTGTAAGTCTGCATACACCGAAACAAATGAGGTTGATCATTGTAAGTCTGCATACACCGAAACAAATGAGGTTGATCATTGTAAGTCTGCATACACCGAAACGAATGAGGTTGATCATTGTAAGTCTGCATACACCGAAACGAATGAGGTTGATCATTGTAAGTCTGCATACACCGAAACGAATGAGGTTGATCATTGTAAGTCTGCATACACCGAAACAAATGAGGTTGATCATTGTAAGTCTGCATACACCGGTGTTCAGTTTGTCAAAACTCTTTTTGTTGTTTTTTTCTAATTCGATGTTTACTTTTATTTCTTGACGACATTCACAACTCAGGGTCTGATTATCTGAAAATCTGATTATTTTTATTATTTAAAAAAAATAAAAAATGATCTAGAGGAAATGGTTGTTCATGGTTATGTTTCTAGACTGCATCGTGATTTTAGAACAATGTATCAGGCTAATGGAGGTGAGGGAGTGGGGTGGGGGTGGGGCTGCTTTGAAAAGATAATCTTTCCTTGCGGGATACTGTAATCGGGATCGACCAGTGGATTAGATTCTAAAACTTTGTTATTTCGGAAGTTACACGGAGATGAAAAAAAAACAACAAACAAACAAACAAAAAATTACATAGAAATCCGCTACTATGACACACAGAGGGTGTCACTGCATAGGAATCTACTTCTATGACACACAGAGGGTGTCACTGCATAGGAATCTACTTCTATGACACACAGAGGGTGTCACTGCATAGGAATCTACTTCTATGACACACAGAGGATGTCACTGCATAGGAATCTACTTCTATGACACACAGAGGGTGTCAATGCATAGGAATCTACTTCTATGACACACAGAGGGTGTCACTGCATAGGAATCTGCTACTATGACACACAGAGGGTGTCACTGCATAGGAATCTGCTACTATGACACACAGAGGGTGTCACTGCATAGGAATCTGCTACTATGACACACAGAGGGTGTCACTGCATAGGAATCTGCTACTATGACACACAGAGGGTGTCACTGCATAGGAATCTGCTACTATGACACACAGAGGGTGTCACTGCATAGGAATCTGCTACTATGACACACAGAGGGTGTCACTGCATAGGAATCTGCTACTATGACACACAGAGGGTGTCACTGCATAGGAATCTGCTACTATGACACACAGAGGGTGTCACTGCATAGGAATCTGCTACTATGACACACAGAGGGTGTCACTGCATAGGAATCTGCTACTATGACACACAGAGGGTGTCACTGCATAGGAATCTGCTACTATGACACACAGAGGGTGTCACTGCATAGGAATCTGCTACTATGACACACAGAGGGTGTCACTGCATAGGAATCTGCTACTATGACACACAGAGGGTGTCACTGCATAGGAATCTGCTACTATGACACACAGAGGGTGTCACTGCATAGGAATCTGCTACTATGACACACAGAGGGTGTCACTGCATAGGAATCTGCTACTATGACACACAGAGGGTGTCACTGCATAGGAATCTGCTACTATGACACACAGAGGGTGTCACTGCATAGGAATCTGCTACTATGACACACAGAGGGTGTCACTGCATAGGAATCTGCTACTATGACACACAGAGGGTGTCACTGCATAGGAATCTGCTACTATGACACACAGAGGGTGTCACTGCATAGGAATCTGCTACTATGACACACAGAGGGTGTCACTGCATAGGAATCTGCTACTATGACACACAGAGGGTGTCACTGCATAGGAATCTGCTACTATGACACACAGAGGGTGTCACTGCATAGGAATCTGCTACTATGACACACAGAGGGTGTCACTGCATAGGAATCTGCTACTATGACACACAGAGGGTGTCACTGCATAGGAATCTGCTACTATGACACACAGAGGGTGTCACTGCATAGGAATCTGCTACTATGACACACAGAGGGTGTCAATGCATAGGAATTTGCTACTATGACACACAGAGGGTGTCACTGCATAGCAATCCGCTACTATGAGACGCAGAGGGTGTCACTGCATAGCAATCAAGATTATAAAATTACAAAGAAAATGCAGCTGTTGGACCCCCTGACACCTTTACACGGACCCCTCAAACCACTCCCTCCACCTTTTAAATAAAAGGGTCCGTGGTGAACAGGTTGCAAAACCCTGAGCCTATACCCCCCCCCCTCTCCCAATACTACATTTTTCATTTTGGTTACTGGACGCTACTGGCGCTGATGAGGTTTCAGATCTTTCTGATACCACACACTGGATATATCCATGAACTAAACCTCACTCAAAACTGGATTTAATCATGAACTGAAGCTATTGGAAATATCCATTTACGGATAATGAGCCTTGTGTGGATCCATTATCCATCCCCTTTGGATATATATTTTTTTTTACACGCCTTTTGAGACATCCTTAACCTAGATACGCCTCGGCAAATGCCAACGAACTAAAGCCTAAGGTGGCCGCCACTGGATATAAAATAATATATCAATGTATCCATTAAGAAGACATGCCGCTGGATATGTATCCATTAACTAGGCCCCACACGCCTTTTAACCTATGTAGGTCGCACCACCTGCTTCTTTATTGAAAACTTTGCGATCACCCTTCACGCTGCACACAATGAAGTATGTGTTATTTTGGTTCTGAGCTTTCCAGCTTGAGATCAGCTCGTTTATTTCACGTGCTTGTAACTGGGTCAACATTGATTTATCTAAAAATAGATCATGTACACCATTGCCATTGCAAATGTGTTTAAAACTGACCCTTTAATAAGATTTGCTTATGGTAGATGGACAAAAAAAACAACAAGTGTGCTCTATAGGTTTGTGATAATTTAATAGAACTGGCGGCCAGGTAACTGCATTGATTGTACCTGGCCTCGTGTAACACACACCTTTACGGGCAGGTAATCCCCGTGTGGTATGCCAAGGCCCTGCTACACACGTAACCTTCATGTTTAAAACCACACACACACACACGGCCCAAGATTTTTACTTCATACAAGTGTCTGGCAGGATTCGGGTCGTGCAGGGGCGAGGGCGAGGGTAGGTGCGAATACAAACACCGGCGCGGGTATGGGTAAATAAAGCGAGGTTAACCGTCAGGTAAATGTAGGTATGGAAGGTAGACCAGGGCTGTCCATGAACTCGTGTGGCTTTTTGAGGTCACCCGTACACTCTACACAAACACCGAGGTTTTTTTTGTTGTTTTTTTTTGAAGAGGGTACATTTGATACGGAGCTAACCGCAGGAAAGATCTCCACGTGGTATGGCCCGCCTTACAGTAACCGTTCTCAAACTGTTGCTGGTCTATGGCCCGCCTACTGTAACCGTTCTCAAACTGTTGCTAGTCTATGGCCCGGATACAGTAACCGTTCTCAAACCGTTGCTAGTCTATTGCCCGCCTACAGTAACCGTTCTCAAACTGTTGCTGGTCTATGGCCCGCCTACAGTAACCGTTCTCAAACTGTTGCTAGTCTATGGCCCGCCTACAGTAACCGTTCTCAAACTGTTGCTAGTCTATGGCCCGCCTACAGTAACCGTTCTCAAACTGTTGCTAGTCTATGCCCCCCCCCACAGTAACCGTTCTCAAACTGTTGCTAGTCTATGCCCCCCCCCCTACAGTAACCGTTCTCAAACTGTTGCTAGTCTATGCCCNAAACTAAGTTTAGTTTTCCATGTTAATCATGGTTGAATGGCGGGCAAAAAAGCAAAGACAACCAACATATTTATTTACTACACAAAAGTTGGCAAAGAAAGCGACGCTAGCAAAAAGATGGTTACATCAGACCTGGTGCGCACATATTCGAATTCCACATGCAAACTAAGCCAAAAAGGTGAGTAAGATTTGTAAAACTGACGTTTAGCTTTCAAGATATCATCAATGTTTGGTTTGGAATTGCTGCATCCAATTAAAGAAAAAATGTTTTCAACTGTTCGTCAATCGCTCTCGTTCTCTGTGTTAACTTCACATACTTTATTTTTGAAAACATTTGCTTACAGACGTGAGTTGTTTCATGCATGCTGCAAACGTACACCGAATCTTCCGTTATCTGGAAGTCCTAATTGACACCGCAAATGTACACGAAAAGCTATGAGAGATCAGTAAAGTCACCCAGTGCCGGAGAATACCGCAGCAAGTTCCTAGCTTTCTCACGTATCTGTAGCACCATGTCCTCTCCAAATCCTTCTGTTCTCTGCACAACGGAACTTGCGGAAGGGCTGTTAGTTCCAAACATGGCGACTATGATTTTTAATATCCCCGAATGTTTCCAGCACTCCTCTTCCTTTCACCCATTTACAGTCTGTGGCATTTATCAGCCGCTAACATTTGACAGGGGATAGGCTTAATGGAAATTGATTCTTTTTTTAAAATAATTTTTAAAACCATTTTTTCCTAAAAACAACAACCTCAGGTTACTTGGCAGGTTTTTTAAATGATATTCCATGGCATTTTCATTAATTCTTTTTTAAATACATCTTGTTTTATGCTGATATGATTTTGAGTTTTTGAAGCAAGTGAAATTTCACCAGGACCTTTATGTTTATCATTGATGGACCGTGATAATCCGATCTGTACGTCCACTCAATATAATTTAATACCAATCGCAAATAAACGTCTGCAAAAAAAAAGTGACCACATATTGTATTATAAACGCCAGTCATCTACCTTTAGTAGTTAACTTTTTTTGACGCCTGCTTAACTCGATCCCACTGGGCACTGCGACGCAAGCACTTAATGTATTTATTTGACATACTGTATGGTTATATATTTATTATTAAGATACCGCATTGTACGATTATGAGACGATATTGCACGATTTTCATAACTGAATGAAGATGTTATTTTTATTCTTTAACATCTTCCCGTAATGGATTAAGATGTAGTATTACTAGAAAACTGTGACGCAAAACAACGAAGTCATCCACAAGCTGAATGTAAAATGGCCACACCGGTTGACTGAGTTTCACGGAACTTATAATACCTGAGGCAGTATCGATCTCAAATTAATGTTTTAAAAATTAATTAATTAAAGACTTTTAAAAATGAGAAAATTTCAGATCTAAAAAAAATTTAAAAATAAATAATAATATCTTAAAAAAATCAAATTTTAAAAAATCGTGACGGCACACATTTTTTGACCCCCTCCCCCTATGACGAATTCTCGACACCCCTCCCCCACCCCCCCTCCTCTGAGCGTGACGTAATTTCCAAAGGACGCCTAACCATTTCTTTTATTTAAACAAAAAAGTTGTTGAAGTTGAAGCGCTTCATATTTTGTAGAATTAATTCTTGTTCTTCCCCCACCCCCCACCCTCACCCCTCACTTTCCTGGCACAATCCAAATTTCCGCTACCCAGTTCTGTGCCAAATATAAAAATACCAACGCCATGTAAGTCAGCGGTACTTTGAAGAGATTTCCATCTTGGCTGCCTCCACCTTTCATGTTGGTTTGTTCATTCAAGTGAACTGGGACATTAAGGGTGTCCTTACGGAGACCTAAGAGTGTTCTAAGGGAGGCTTAAGTCACAAGTCTCCCTTAAGACACCCTCAAGCCTCCCTTAGGACACCATTAGGTCTCCCTTAGGACAACCTTAAGCCTCCCTTAGGACACCCTAAGTCCTAAGGCCTCCAAACCTCTATGATAATAATATTTATACAAACTCTGTTTGAGTCTGCTTGTTTCTATAAGACTATAAGACTCCCTTGTCACACACCATTCAGACATACGTCCAGACCTTTCTCCTCTGTGTTATTTATTGTGACGTTGTACTACGTCACCTTATAAGAGGTTTTTTTGTTGTTTTTTTTTTCAATTTTTTGTTGTTGGCAAAATGAATTGAAAAAAGCAATAACATGGAATTCGACTGCAGACTTGTAGTGTAGCAATAACTATGTCTGTCTCTCCTGCCGAGACAACCGTAGCTGTTGTCATGGTTATTCATTCGTCCACAAGTCTCTCGTTCTGTGGTTTCAATGTTGTTGTTTTTTTATGCAAGTGTCAAGGTCATCTTTCAGTTGGCATTCCTCTTTATCTAAGTGAGTCCATTAATTAGGTTTATGTATATATCTGAATTTGACGACCAATGCCTACGATAAAAAGCAACAGACAACAGATGGCAGGCTTGCTAATATGACATCAGAAGTTAATGCAAGTCCCTTTAATAATAACAGTTCACTGTATAATTTGCAGTGACACAGAAGAGTGTGTGTACCACTTGAGTTGAGCTGCCAACCCTTTAACGTCATCGGCGTTCTGATCATACACACGTCACACACGGCCCTTTGAGATGCAACCGTGTCAGGCGTGGCGAGGCCGCAATTCAACACGTGCTAACACACTACTATGTCGTCTAGTCAGTTATCTCCGGCCCGCATTGGCCGTGTCATAGCGTAGTTTTAATCTCATCTAACTATAGTCTGTTTCCCACAATTTACGCGCCATGCGGAATCTAAATATGCCTCGATAGCAGTACGTCATGTGTTATCGTGACTTGCGAGGGCAGGCGAGGGCTGTTGCTATCGTGTGTACATGTATCACTTTATGCTAATCTCCTTGCAGTGCCCACCACGATACCCCGGGATCAGATTCTTTTTTTTTTTAAATATGTATAAAAGATTTTAAGGGGGGGGGGACCCCCCCAACACGCAAACACACTCATACAAAGAAAAAAAACATATCTTAATTCTTTAACACCATTCTCTTTAAACCAGGGAGATTTAACTAGCTTTTAAGTATACTAGACTTGGCAATACCAAACAGCATTATAATATTGGCTATGCCACTGTTGCCTTTGACTACGTCAGTTGCACAAAAAACATTGGATCAACAGTGCCGGTGTTACATTTGATCTGGTCAGTTATACCAGCCTCCCTTAGGATACCCTTAAGTCTCCCTTAGGACACCCTTAAGTCTCCCTTAGGACACCCTTAAGCATCCCTTAGGGCACCCTTAGGCTTCCCTTAGGACACGCTTAAGTATCCCTTAGGACACCCTTAAGTCTCCCTTAGGACACCTTTAAGTATCCCTTAGGGCACCCTTAAGCCTCCCTCAGGACACCCTTAAGCCTCCCTTAGGACACCATTAAGCCTCCCTTAGGACACCCTTAAGCCTCCCTTAGGACACCTTTAAGCCTCCCTTAGGACAACCTTAAGCCTCCCTTAGGACACCCGTAAGCCTCCCTTAGGACAACTTTAAGCCTCCTTTAGGAAACCCTTAAGCCTCATTGAGGACACTCGTAAGCCTCCCTTAGGACAACCTTAAGCCTCCTTTAGGACATCCTAAGTCCTATGGCCTCCCAACATCTATGAAAATAACAATATTTATACAAACTCTGTTTATTTCTATAAAACGAACTCCCTCGTAACACACCAATCAGACATGACATACGTCCAGACCTTTCTCCTCTATGTTATTTATTGTGACGTGGTACTACGTCACCCTTTACGTGTAGTATGTTTTTGTTTTTTTTAAATTATTTTTTTAGCGGAGTTGTCAAGTTGCCCCCCCCCCTCCCAAACTTTTTCATCGCCCCCTCCCCCAATGTTATTTATTGTGACGTGGTACTACGTTACCCTTTACTTTTAGTATGTTTTTGTTTTTTTTAAATTATTTTTTTAGCGGAGTTGTCAAGTTTCCCCCCCCCCCTCCCAACCTTTTTCATCGCCCCCTCCCCCGGCATTTCTGCACCTTCACATGCGCCAGTGGTTTCCAAACGTGAATCAACTAAGCCCCATATTTTTTTATAACAAACTTTTCTCGACCATCCTTGAAATGAAAAAGAGATGACAGGTAAATGGGTTTAGCGACCGCCCCCCCCCACCCCCTCTTTTCAAGCTAGCACGAAGAACGTTTCAGAAAGCGTAGCAACTGCTGCCATCAGGTGTGTGCTACCGCTGCACATGCTGGGATGTTGATTAAAAAGCATATCGCCCACCCCACAGTGATGTCAAACAGATATATCCACCGTCGCCACCGTCTCTTTAGCGATGAAGACCATACTTGAAGCCATTGATTTCATAGCGTTTGTCTGCTGCGGATCATTATGTTCAAAGTCAACACCTTTTAAACTGCATCATCTCCTGAGCTCCACCACCTCTTGAGCTCCACCGTCACTCTAGGTCCACCACCTCTCTAGCTCCACCACCTCTCTGGCTCCACCACCTCTCTGGCTCCACCACCTCTCTGGCTCCACCACCTCCCTGGCTCCACCACCTCTCTGGCTCCACCACCTCTCTAGCTTCACCATCTCCCTAGCTCCACCACCTCTCTAGCTCAACCACCTCCCTAGCTCCACCACCTCTCTAGCCCCACCACCTCATGATCTGCACCTCTTACAACGTGGGCGTACGGTTGTGCCCCGAAGTGCGTTTGAAAACAAGCAATAAGTCATAATGAGAGATTTTGAGAATCGGTGGAAATTAGCAGGACTGCAATATTAATTTAAACAACTATAGACCACAGTATCCGGAAATTGGTTTGAAAGAAATTTCGTCGACGGAAAAATTGATCGGTGGAAATTTGATCGAGCGGAAGTTTGGTCGATTTTTTTTTTTAGTTATACGCACTAATTTTCGTCAAATTTCTATTTGAGCTATTTTTTTGTTTTACCATATAGTTTAGTGCGTTCATTAAAAAAAATTCGGCGAAAATTTGAGCGTGTCAAACAAATTCGACCAAACTTCTGTTCGATCAAATGACCGTCGATCAATTTTCCGTCAACGGTATTTTGTTTTTAAAGAAATTTCCAGTAACCATAAACCATCCATCGTGTTGATGAGAACGTTCGATGCCAAACAACACGAGGGGTTTTTAACGTACTCCAGGTTGAGACCCCTCGCTGCTTTGCATGATGTCAAAGCAGTCTGGTGAGGATGACGTCCGTTCTAAATGTAGACGTAATGAATGTGTTTTGAAGGCCCTACCTGGGCCACTGGCGAGGGCTGATAGAGTTACGGGGCAGGGCTAGGTAGGGAACGCATGGGTAGTGCCAAAAAAAGGGGGGAGGGGGGTAGGAAGGGATAGAAAATCTTGGCCCGGCATTTCGATTGAGATTTTCTTTATAGCTGAAAAATAACACACCCGTGGAAAGGTGAGACTTGCCCCCGCCCGCCCCCCCCCCAACTCACTCACACACACACACAACCACACACACACATACATTTCCGCAAGATCCTTACAGGTCCCACCACTGTGTCCCACTACATTACCTTCATATAGAGTAGTACCTATTGTTACTTTTGTAACGTATTCTAAGATTACTTTTTTTGTTGTTGTAAAGGTCAAGTGGTTATCTAAACCAGTGTTTCCCAAGCTGCTGAGTTTTGGGGGACCGGTGGACAAGTTTTGATATTGAACCAGGGACCAGTGCCAGCTTTATTGAGTACATATTATTTCCTTTTAATTGACAATGTTGTGCTGACCGGCAACAAAACGCTCATGGACCTGCAACACGTGGCTTATGGACCGGAACCATAAGGCTCCCGGACCGGCAACATAAGGCTCGTGGACGGACTTCATAAGGCTAGCGGACCGTCAACGCAAGGCTCGCGGACCGGCAACACAAGGCTCGCGGACCGGCTACAGAATGGTCGCGGACCGGCAACGCAAGGCTCGCGGACCGGCAACGCAAGGCTCGCGGACCGGCTACAGAATGGTCGCGGACCGGCAACGCAAGGCTCGCGGACCGGCAACACAAGGCTCGCGGGCCGGTGCTGGACGGCTGACCACCATGTGTGGAGCGCCGATGTAACCCTAATCCGTGTGTATCTTTGGAGACTGTAAGTGTAAGAAGTGAAATGTGTGTGGATGGTTTGTGTGTGGGGGAGGGGGTGTGTGGGGGGCACGGGGGTCGAGGAAAAGAGTGGCCCCGGGGCTGGCAAAAGTAAAGTGTGGGCTGGGATGGTGGTGAAAGGTAGCCACTGGGGGGGGGGACGGAAGAGGGATCCCATGTTGGGGGGGGGGGGCTGAAGATGGCCCATGATGGGGAAAGGGTTACCCCGTGGAGAAGTTGAAGAGTGGCCCGTGGTGGAAGTGAAGGTATGCTTCGTGGTGGTTGAAAAAGGGGGGGGGGGGTTGCGGGGCACCTCCTCCTATTTGTGATTTAATGAACTGTTCTTCACATTCGCTGATATCATCTTTTATGGAAACGGACTTAATAATACGGCATATCCAGATATCAACGGGTTTGCAAACATTTAACGTGTTTTTAGAATACAGGTACTTTAGATCAAATGTCAACTTTCAGATAAACATCTGAGCGATTACATCCTGCACTCCGTTTACCCCCCCCCCCCCCCCCCCCACTTCAACGACGTCCTAAGCATAACCCAGGGTGATGCTTTTCCTGCTCCCCCTGGCCATTCCCATTTCAATTTCATTGCTTAGACTTCCATAAAGTCTGTGATAGATTTGAAGGCTATTGTTGGACCGTTGTCATGCTATAAGGACAATCCTGAGGTGGACAAGATTGGTTTAAACAAAAACATTGCACTTACTTCAGTCTTGCTGTCATGTAGGGCCCGCGGGCCGCGAGTTTGAGACCCATGACTTAGTGCGGGTCCCTGGTAAAGACTGTACAATTCCTGGTTGATACGTATTCTTCATCTATAATCTCTGAGCAAATATGAATTGAGTTCATTGAGATCTGCAAATATTTCTGGAGATATCTAAGCCGTGTCGGATGGCCTTTGGGTAAGCATTCAGTGCTGACTTTGCCTTTTAAACAGCAGTCATCAATTCAACAGTGTCAAACAGCAGTCATCAATTCAAAAGTGTCAAATAGCAGTCATCAATTAAAAAGTGTCAAATAGTAGTCACCAATTCAACAGTGTCAAATAGCAATCATCAATTCAACCGTGTCAAACAGCAGTCATCAATTCAACAGTGTCAAATAGCAGTCATCAATTCAACAGTGTCAAATACCAGTCATCAATTCAACAGTGTCAAACAGCAGTCATCAATTCAACAGTGTCAAATACCAGTCATCAATTCAACAGCGTCAAATACCAGTCATCAATTCAACAGTGTCAAACAGCAGTCATCAATTCAACAGTGTCAAATAGCAGTCATCAATTCAACAGTGTCAAATACCAGTCATCAATTCAACAGTGTCAAACAGCAGTCATCAATTCAACAGCGTCAAATACCAGTCATCAATTCAACCGTGTCAAACAGCAGTCATCAATTCAACAGTGTCAAATACCAGTCATCAATTCAACAGTGTCAAACAGCAGTCATCAATTCAACAGCGTCAAATACCAGTCATCAATTCAACCGTGTCAAACAGCAGTCATCAATTCAACAGTGTCAAATAGCAGTCATCAATTCAACAGTGTCAAATACCAGTCATCAATTCAACAGTGTCAAACAGCAGTCATCAATTCAACAGTGTCAAATACCAGTCATCAATTCAAC
>CAXITT010000085.1:582244-598378 GCA_964033795.1 Lymnaea stagnalis
TTTTTGCCCCCCCCCCTAGAAAGTTAATGGTTTTTTTTTTCCCCCCCCCCCCCCAGAAACTTTTCTGCGGGCGCTCATGCCCCAACCATAACTATTTTCGTTGCTACTTCATAAATATGAAGGTTTTCCGATGGTCTTAGACGACCCCGTGCAAGGGGTCGCAACCCACAGGTTGAGAACCGTTGTATTAGATAGTTTTTAGACTATTATTTGAACGTCGGTGAGAACACTCCATCATTGTGAACAGTTCGTTACTTTATAGGTAGTAAAACGTATGCCAAGTCGCACCGCTCTTTCCTCTGAGTGACGTGTACGGAACCTCTGAGCAAGACGGAAAAGCTATCATGAAGGAAGTCGTGAAATGAATAGCTAGCTTGTACCACGTGTTAGCACGTGGATGACCATCCCTGATGAGGGATTGGCTTGTAGCACTTGTCAGCACTTGGATGACCATCCCTGATGAGGGATTGGCTTGTACCACGCGTTAGCACTTGGATGACCATCCCTGATGAGGGATTGGCTTGTAGCACTTGTCAGCACGTGGATGACCATCCCTGATGAGGGATTGGCTTGTACCACGTGTTAGCACGTGGATGACCATCCCTGATGAGGGATTGGCTTGTAGCACTTGTCAGCACGTGGATGACCATCCCTGATGAGGGATTGGCTTGTACCACGTGTTAGCACTTGGATGACCATCCCTGATGAGGGATTGGCTTGTAGCACTTGTCAGCACGTGGATGACCATCCCTGATGAGGGATTGGCTTGTACAACGTGTTAGCACGTGGATGACCATCCCTGATGAGGGATTGCCTTGTAACACTTGTCAGCGCTATGATGACCATCCCTGATGAGGGATTGCCTTGTTTGACCTGTCAGCTCTATGTTGACCCTCTCTGACAAGGGATTGACTTAAATTAACGTAGTCGTTTCAAAAACTAACAGATTAGTAATCAGTAAAATAAAGGATTTGATACATTATTTTAAAATATTAATTTTTCCAGTGAATGTGTTGAAAATCTGTTGCTGGCTCCTCTTTTAAGTATAGTCACTACTTATTTGCAATTTATTGATTGCGCCTTCCTAAGAAAATATACCTCCCCCCGCCCACTAAATAGACTGATGATTTTTACGTGGTACTCCCGCTTTGAGAACCACATGTGTATTGTATTTCTATCACATCTAAGTAAGAGTTCTATTTTCGTTAAAAAAATTTCCCCGCCTTAATACAATCTATTTCCGGTAGCATGCATCATTCACATGCATCCATTTATTATTTTATTTTGGGGGTGGGGTGGTGGGGGGGGGGGGAAGGGAGGCCATCTGCTCATTCTCAACGCCATGTTTAAATCATGTATGTTTCTCGGTGGATGAGTTGAGATGATAAAAAAATGGCACACTCATTGAATCGTTTCTGTTGGTATACAATCTCCATCAACGGTTCTTAAAACGTGTAATGGGGTATAATATACTTTAAATGAGTCCCACAGACTATAGACTCTAGAATATTAAAAAAAAAACAAAAAAACAAACAAACAAGCAAACAAACAAATTAAGCTATTTATCGAAAGGAATGAGCTAAATGTAAGGCTTTCTAGTGGTGTAATGATGAGCTAAATGTAAGGGTTTCTAGTGGGGTAATGATGAGCTAAATGTAAGGGTTTCTAGTGGGGTAATGATGAGCTAAATGTAAGGGTTCCTAGTACCACAGACTATAGACTCTAGAATATTAAAAAAACAAACAAAAAAAACAAACAAAAAAAAAACAACAAACAAACAAACAAATTAAGCTATTTATCGAAAGGAATGAGCTATATGTAAGGCTTTCTAGTGGTGTAATGATGAGCTAAATGCAAGGGTTTCTAGTGGTGTAATGATGAGCTAAATGTAAGGGTTCCTAGTGGTGTAATGATGAGCTAAATGTAAGGGTTTCTAGTGGTGTAATGATGCGCTAAATTGCTGTTGACATATTAACGATTATTTGACAGGGCTATACATAAAACGATAGACAATGACAGATTGATTAATCGAACCAATAGGTCAAATACCGATGACCTGGCATCTGTTACATGCAACACTAGTCGCCCCCCCCCCCCCCCACACACACNGCTCCTGGTTTGAATTCAGAGTTCGCCTTCTCTTAGATGCGTTGCCGTCCAAGACTAACGTGTCCCACCCACCCATCCCTCTATACTTCGCCCCATTCTTTCACACTAGAAATAAATTAATAAAAACCATTTTAAAACTAAACACAATGATCTGACTGCGACAAACATTTCGAGTGTCGTTCTCCCCCCCCCCTCCCCCCTTCCCCAAACACCCCACAGAACAGAAATAAACTCTAATTGTTCAGAACAATATTTCTTGGCCTTATCAGGAAATGGAGACAATTTTACGACCTCTGGTGTCGTCGAATCCCCACGTCACCAAATGCCGGACACGCTTTAAGTATGCGACATTTCAGTTAGGAGACATTTCATTTAGGGGGCATTCCAGTAAGGGAGCATAGCAGTTAGGGGAGCCGTTGATTGGGAGGATGCCAGGCTCTCGCGCTCTGACGGTCGTTGAAGATATTAGTCGTAATGCATTGTGGGAGAAAGGCACGTGACTTGCTGGGTCTGATAATGAATCTGGCAACCCAGTTTCTGACTCTAGGGGAGAAAACTAGGGAATGTTTTCTTACTCATCACGATAAGAGATTGTGAACCGCACTCGAAATAGCCCCGTTGGATCTAAACAAAAGGAAGATAATGCCGACTGCTGTCACAGATTGGCAGTGTATGACTTTGACCACACACAAAAAAAATAAAATTTAAAAAAATATTTACCGTTAACAGTGGCACTGGCCGATGTAACTAGGTCATAGCCTATTGGCATAATCAGCATTGTTGCTACTGCATGTTATTTTTGGGGCGAAATCGTCACCCTCAAATGACCTTCAGCTACGTTATACGGCTATTGGTGCAAGTAGGTCAAAGTATTTCGGTGGAGCTAGAGCAACCTTTGAACTTTCGCCGCATGGTCCATTCCTCAAGATGGTCGCTTTAATGTACCCATTTATAAAAATTACAGATCAAACTGTTATGCTTTAATATGATTTTTATGGAATAAGAGTAATAAATTTCAGATCTATTTATGGAAAAAGTGATAGTTTTTGTTGATACAAGTCACCCCGCTACCCCCCCCCCCCCCCCCCCCCCCCCCCCCCCACCCTATTTTTTTCCCAGCTCACATATTTTTGTTTAAGATAGCGAATAATATGTGTAAAAGGATGAAAATAACAATAACAGCAACAACAAATGTAATAATTTTTCTGGCTCCAACTGGAGTGTTAGGCCTCGCTTGGACCGACTGTTAAAACTACCAATAAAATATTTGCGACTCCACGCTGCAAATAAACCAAAGAAACACGTTGCTACCTTCTACAACCAAAATGTATTAAGGATTCATGAGATTATGACACTAAATTAATTCTAGACCTCATACAGACATCCAGAGACAGAACCAGATCTCGTGCAGACATCCAGGTACAGAACCAGACCTCATACAGACATCCAGGTACAGAACCAGACCTCATGCAGACATCCAGGTACAGAAGCAGACCTCATGCAGACATCCCGGGACAGAACCAGACCTCATGCAGACATCCAGGCACAGAACCAGACCTCATATAGACATCTAGGTACAGAACCAGACCTCATATAGACATCCAGGTACAGAACCAGACCTCATGCAGACATCCAGGTACAGAACCAGACCTCATACAGACATCCAGGGACAGAACCAGACCTCATACAGACATCCAGGTACAGAACCAGACCTCATACAGACATCCAGGGACAGAACCAGACTTCATACAGACATCCAGGGACAGAACCAGACCTCATGCAGACATCCAGGGATAGAACCAGACCTCATGCAGACATCCAGGGACAGAACCAGACCTCATGCAGACATCCAGGGACAGAACCAGACCTCATGCAGACATCCAGGGACAGAACCAGACCTCATACAGACATCCAGGTACAGAACCAGACCTCATACAGACATCCAGGGACAGAACCAGACCTCATACAGACATCCAGGTACAGAACCAGACCTCATACAGACATCCAGGTACAGATCCAGAACTCATGCAGACATCCAGGTACAGAAGAGCTCTCCAGGAATTTGGCTACATTCTCTTCTCTTTTTTTTAAAATCACATTAAGTCAATGGGATACATATTTATAAAGTTAACTTATTTTGTAATATAAAAGATCTATTATTGTCACTGGGCTAATACAACCTGATGGAATATTGCCTCACTTACATTGTATTTTGGCATAAAAATGTTGTAGGTTAAGCCCCGGATGTTTGCCGGAAAGTTCATCCCTGGCAAGTCATTTAAAGATTACAACAACAAAAAAATAGCCATAAAATGTGCTAGACCAGTGGTTCTCAACCTTCTAAATGCCGAGACCCTTTAATACAGCTCCTCATGTTGTGGCAACCCCCAGCTACAAAATTATTTTAATTGCTACTTCATAGCTGTAAGGCATGTGTGTTTTCAGATGGTCTTAGGCGACCCCTGGGAAAGTGTCATGCGACCCCCAAAGGGTGCTAGACAGATTAAGCCTCTCCGTTATCAACACTAAGAAAGAAACACAAACACATCGTCTGCTGAGTATGATATTAGATTAGCTACTTATGCAGTGCACGTACAGCTCAGACCAGGAAACACAAACACATCGTCTGCTGAGTATGATATTAGAGTAGCTACTTATGCAGTGCACGTACAGCTCAGACCAGGAAACACAAACACATCGTCTGCTGAGTATGATATTAGAGTAGCTACTTATGCAGTGCACGTACAGCTCAGACCATGAGACACGAACATATCGTCTGCTGAGTATGATATTAGAGTAGCTATATGCAGTGCTCGTACAGCTCAGACCAGGTAACAGAAACACATCGTCTGCTGAGTATGATTATTAAGAGTAGCTATATGCAGTGCTCGTACAGCTCAGACTAGGTGACACAAACACATCGTCTGCTGAGTATGACATTAGAGTAGCTATATGCAGTGCTCGTACAGCTCAGACCAGGTAACAGAAACACATCGTCTGCTGAGTATGATTATTAAGAGTAGCTACTTATGCAGTGCCCGTACAGCTCAGACCATGAGGCACGAACATATCCTCTGCTGAGTAGGATACTAGAGTAGCTACTTATGCAGTGCACGTACAGCTCAGACCATGAAACACCAACAACCCTTTGAAGGCAAGATATTAAGTCACAGGTCGCACTGTAGTCCAACCCCTGCTGTGGGCAGTGCGTCATCATCTAGAGATGATCACCGACCTGCAATGCGACGTATCTGTACTTTATAGTTGGGGGCCGAATGTACAGTGTTTGTACTTTACAGGCGGGGAGGGGGGGGCGAATGTACAGTGTTTGTACTTTACAGGTGTTGGCCAAATGTACAATATGTCTACTATACATTGAAATTCAGTTAGCGTCTAATAATACATTCTATCACTTAAAACAATTCATCTTACGATGGTGTAGTCTATAGTAACTTTAACCATGCTATCCTACCATGGCGTAGTCTATGGTAACTTTAAGCAACTAATCCTACTATGGTGTAGACCATAGTAACTTTAAGCAGGTAATCCTACTATGGTGAAGTCGAGGCCTGCACAACTCAAAATGTAAGGCGGACCATACTACTCTATGAAGGACTTGTGCGGGCCAAAAGAAAGTAGGATAGGGCGAAAAGCTATAAAGTTAAATAAGAATAATAAAGAATAATTCGTTAATTCGCGGGCCGCAAAGTGGATGCTGGCGGGCTACATGAGGCCCGCAGGCCATATGTTGTGCAGGCCTGATAATGTTATGTATGACACTTTTGTCCCGTGCGTGAACTTTGCTTGAACCCTAGCACACACGCTCCGTTCATAGATGGGCGTGGCCTTTTCGTTTGATGTATCTTGTTGACTACCGCCTTTCCAATTAAACATGGTTAGACTGTTTCCTAGTATTTTGTAGAATGTTTGCAATTGTTCTAGAAATGTAAACAAATGCTGAGTAGCTTTTGGAAGGTAGGGCTTACGCGTCGGTAGACCCACATATATAAGGGATTGACAGATACGGAGAGACGGAGATTCAGATAGAAATTATTAACTTTAAGAGACGTGTATTATTCTTTGTGTTCTTATGTATGTGTTTATTTGCATGCTTCATTCATCATTATTCATTAGCACATTGTAATAACCGTGTTAAATGTGCACCGGTACAAGATCTACCATACTGTAATTTGATGATTTATAATTATATTTCTTTTGTTTTGTTATTGTATTATAACTAAATTAAATCATATTAATTGTAACTGGCAACTGTTTTGGGTGTCGTGAGTCGTATCTTTATTATCGTATTTCTATGGTATCGTCCTTTGTTAGGCACTGTTTGAACGAAACCTAAAATTAAAAATAGGAGATTAATTTCTCATATTAGAAGCCAATGTAACAGATAACTTTAAGCAGATCATCATACTATGATTTAGTCTATGGCAACTTTTGCCTAAAGAATGATGAATTGATCTGCACTAGTTATTTCCAGGTACTTTTGGTGTTTAATTTTTTCTCAAGTCTGTGCATAAAATAAAAAGAACTATTTATACGAGAAATTATATACGTGAACATCCATATATGATGAGAGCCTAAAGGAGGAAAGCCATGTCCAAAAACTGAAGACCCAGAAAGGCCACGTAAAAGAAAAGCCATGCATGACAAAAGCCATGTATAAAAAAAAACCCGTTTATAAGAAAGGCTATGTATAAGAAAAGCCATGTATAAGAAAAGTCAGTTATAACAAAAGTCGTGTATAAGAAAAGCCATGTACGTGAAGAGCTACGCATTTATTCTTCTCAAGTTTATGGTACTCCGCCAAAATAAATATTTAAAAACATAAATAATAAAATTCTTCTCGCATTATTTAGTGATCCGTGATCAACATAAACATGATTTTAAAAAAAGCAAATAACTTCTGTTCATAAATGCAATTGAGACTTGTTATAATTCAAATGTATTATTTTAAGAGATGCTTTGTGGCGCCTGCGCTCATCCAAGAGAAACTAGAAACAAAAATTACAAGAAATGTTGCTTCTAAATTAAACTACTTGGTACCCTAGATAAAACCCAGGAGGCTACACAATTTGTAATTTCGAATTAGCTCTACGGTAACAGATTGCTATAAGTTTAGGAATTTGAAAACAAATAGTCTGAAAATAATCATCAGGTTTGTTAAGATCTTTTTTTTTCTTTTTTTTTTTTTGAGAACCACCGTTTGAGAAAAGTCAACGCGACGTCATTCGGTCGTAAATAAAAACAATTCATGCCTTGCCGATTAAGCGCAAACAAAGAAACATTGTGGAAAGTTCACCGTTGACGTAGTACGCAATTTCGATTAAGCGTTCCATATTATTCTAAATTTAGCTTTATATTAATGACGTCCTCAGATTTGACGTCAACCCTTGGCGATATAAGTAGAAACAGTTTAATGAGACGATACCCAGATCATAATCTTTGCCATACACGCTATTTTATTTATTAAAAAGTACCCCATCATCGAGTCTTGTGGTATTAAAACTATTTTAAAGATCGTTTGCCAGACTCGTCACGTGACAGATCCCCTCCAGCTGATCGTGTGAGCCAGTTATTATTTGTTGTTGTTTTGTTTTTGTTTTGTTTTTGTTTGAACATACAACAAAATGTTCACTGTTTTTTCGAGGTAGGATTTCCAGAGTCAACTAGTGAAGTTTTTATTTCACTAAAGAATTCTAGATAAGATAAAAATGTGTTGGGTGGGGAGCGGGGGACATAGTGAAAATGACAATACTCATCCACTAACATATAAATAAATTATGCTTTGTTTAGCATAATGGATCCTTATACTTAGTTTTGAAACACCCGACCAAGGGTCTTGCAAAGGTTGACACCCGCTCCGGGCGCAGTTCCAGAGGGCGCCAAAATTGTCAGTTTCATGCATATTATGTGTATATATCTTATCATCATCTCGTTCTTCGGGGACAACAAGGCCACACATATATCTTATCATCATCTCGTTCTTCGGGGACAACAAGGCTACACATTTATCTTATCATCATCTCGTTCTTCGGGGACAACAAGGCCACACATATATCTTATCATCATCTCGTTCTTCAGGGACAACAAGGCCACACGTATATCTTATCATCATCTCGTTCTTCGGGGACAACAAGGCCACACATATATCTTATCATCATCTCGTTCTTCGGGGACAACAAGGCCACACATATATCTTATCATCATCTCGTTCTTCGGGGACAACAAGGCCACACATATATCTTATCATCATCTCGTTCTTCGGGGACAACAAGGCCACACATATATCTTATCATCATCTCGTTCTTCGGGGACAACAAGGCCACACATATATCTTATCATCATCTCGTTCTTCGGGGACAACAAGGCCACACATATATCTTATCATCATCTCGTTCTTCGGGGACAACAAGGCCACACATATATCTTATCATCATCTCGTTCTTCGGGGACAACAAGGCCACACATATATCTTATCATCATCTCGTTCTTCGGGGACAACAAGGCCACACATATATCTTATCATCATCTCGTTCTTCGGGGACAACAAGGCCACACATATATCTTATCATCATCTCGTTCTTCGGGGACAACAAGGCCACACATATATCTTATCATCATCTCGTTCTTCGGGGACAACAAGGCCACACATATATCTTATCATCATCTCGTTCTTCGGGGACAACAAGGCCACACATATATCTTATCATCATCTCGTTCTTCGGGGACAACAAGGCCACACATATATCTTATCATCATCTCGTTCTTCGGGGACAACAAGGCCACACATATATCTTATCATCATCTCGTTCTTCGGGGACAACAAGACCACTTATTTATCTTATCATCATCTCGTTCTTCGGGGATAACAAGACCACACATTTATCTTATCATCATCTCGTTCTTCGGGGATAACAAGACCACACATTTATCTTATCATCATCTCGTTCTTCGGGGACAACAAGGCTACACATTTATCTTATCATCATCTCGTTCTTCGGGGACAACAAGACCACCCATTTATCTTATCATCATCTCGTTCTTCGGGGATAACAAGACCACACATTTATCTTATCATCATCTCGTTCTTCGGGGACAACAAGGCTACACATTTATCTTATCATCATCTCGTTCTTGGGGAACAACAAGTGCACACATTTATCTTATCATCATCTCGTTCTTCGGGGATAACAAGGCTACACATTTTTATTATCATCATCTCGTTCTTGGGGAACAACAAGACCACACATTTATCTTATCATCATCTCATTCTTCGGTGACAACAAGACTACACATATATCTTAGCATCGTCTCGTTCTTGGGGAACAACAAGACCACACATTTATCTTATCATCATCTCATTCTTCGGTGACAACAAGGCTACACATTTATCTTATCATCATCTCGTTCTTCGGGGACAACAAGGCCACACATATATCTTATCATCATCTCGTTCTTCAGGGACAAAAAGGCCACACATTTATCTTATCATCATCTCGTTCTTCAGGGACAAAAAGGCCACACATATATCTTATCATCATCTCGTTCTTCGGGGACAACAAGGCCACATATATATCTTATCATCATCTCGTTCTTCGGGGACAACAAGGCCACACATATATCTTATCATCATCTCGTTCTTCGGGGACAACAAGGCCACATATATATCTTATCATCATCTCGTTCTTCGGGGACAACAAGGCCACACATATATCTTATCATCATCTCGTTCTTCGGGGACAACAAGGCCACACATATATCTTATCATCATCTCGTTCTTCGGGGACAACAAGGCCACACATATATCTTATCATCATCTCGTTCTTCGGGGACAACAAGGCCACACATATATCTTATCATCATCTCGTTCTTCGGGGACAACAAGGCCACACATATATCTTATCATCATCTCGTTCTTCGGGGACAACAAGGCCACACATATATCTTATCATCATCTCGTTCTTCGGGGACAACAAGGCCACACATATATCTTATCATCATCTCGTTCTTCGGGGACAACAAGGCCACACATATATCTTATCATCATCTCGTTCTTCGGGGACAACAAGGCCACACATATATCTTATCATCATCTCGTTCTTCGGGGACAACAAGGCCACACATATATCTTATCATCATCTCGTTCTTCGGGGACAACAAGGCCACACATATATCTTATCATCATCTCGTTCTTCGGGGACAACAAGGCCACACATATATCTTATCATCATCTCGTTCTTCGGGGACAACAAGGCCACACATATATCTTATCATCATCTCGTTCTTCGGGGACAACAAGGCCACACATATATCTTATCATCATCTCGTTCTTCGGGGACAACAAGGCCACACATATATCTTATCATCATCTCGTTCTTCGGGGACAACAAGGCCACATATATATCTTATCATCATCTCGTTCTTCGGGGACAACAAGGCCACACATATATCTTATCATCATCTCGTTCTTCAGGGACAAAAAGGCTACACATATATCTTATCATCATCTCGTTCTTCGGGGACAACAAGACCACACATTTATCTTATCATCATCTCGTTCTTCGGGGACAACAAGGCCACACATTTATCTTATCATCATCTCGTTCTTCAGGGACAAAAAGGCCACACATATATCTTATCATCATCTCGTTCTTCGGGGACAACAAGGCTACACATTTATCTTATCATCATCTCGTTCTTGGGGAACAACAAGACCACACATTTATCTTATCATCATCTCGTTCTTCGGGGATAACATGGCTACACATTTATATTATCATCATCTCGTTCTTGGGGAACAACAAGACCACACATATATCTTAGCATCGTCTCGTTCTTCGGGGACAACAAGACCACTTATTTATCTTATCATCATCTCGTTCTTCGGGGACAACAAGACTACACATTTATCTTATCATCATCTCGTTCTTCGGGGACAACAAGGCCACACATATATCTTATCATCATCTCGTTCTTCGGGGAAAACAAGGCCACACATATATCTTATCATCATCTCGTTCTTCAGGGACAAAAAGGCCACACATATATCTTATCATCATCTCGTTATTCGGGGACAACAAGGCCACACATTTATCTTATCATCATCTCGTTCTTCGGGGACAGCAAGACTACACACATATCTTATCATCATCTCGTTCTTCGGGGACAACAAGGCCACACATTTTTCTTATCATCATCTCGTTCTTCGGGGACAACAAGGCCACA
The DNA here is from genome assembly GCA_964033795.1 of Lymnaea stagnalis. Lineage (NCBI taxonomy): Eukaryota > Metazoa > Mollusca > Gastropoda > Lymnaeidae > Lymnaea > Lymnaea stagnalis. Next base: position 593,594 of record CAXITT010000085.1, read on the forward strand.
CATATATCTTATCATCATCTCGTTCTTCAGGGACAAAAAGGCCACACATATATCTTATCATCATCTCGTTCTTCGGGGACAACAAGGCCACACATATATCTTATCATCATCTCGTTCTTCGGGGACAACAAGGCCACACATATATCTTATCATCATCTCGTTCTTCAGGGACAAAAAGGCCACACATATATCTTATCATCATCTCGTTCTTCGGGGACAACAAGGCCACATATATATCTTATCATCATCTCGTTCTTCAGGGACAAAAAGGCCACACATTTATCTTATCATCATCTCGTTCTTCGGGGACAACAAGGCCACACATATATCTTATCATCATCTCGTTCTTCGGGGACAACAAGACCACACATATATCTTATCATCATCTCGTTCTTCGGGGACAACAAGACCACACATATATCTTATCATCATCTCGTTCTTCGGGGACAACAAGACCACACATATATCTTATCATCATCTCGTTCTTCTTGGACAACAAGACCATACATATATCTTATCATCATCTCGTTCTTCAGGGACAACAAGACCACACATTTATCTTATCATCATCTCGTTCTTCAGGGACAACAAGACCACACATATATCTTATCATCATCTCGTTCTTCGGGGACAACAAGGCCACACATATATCTTATCATCATCTCGTTCTTCGGGGACAACAAGGCCACACATATATCTTATCATCATCTCGTTCTTCGGGGACAACAAGGCTACACATTTATCTTATCATCATCTCGTTCTTCGGGGACAACAAGACCACCCATTTATCTTATCATCATCTCGTTCTTCGGGGACAACAAGACCACACATATATCTTATCATCATACATAAATAGAACTCCCTTTGAAGCTAGATAAAGCAATATTCTCAAAGAATGAAGCGTTGATTATATGTATATAATTATTTCTTGTTTTGTCAAAGTTTGTGTTCTGATGAAATGTTTAACATCTCCATACTTTTAAAGGATAAAGCCAAAATAAAATAAAAGATGTTTGTTGTTTTGTTTTTTTTTTAAAAAGGGGGAAATGAGTTCAGACTTATTATTTATCATTTAGACTGACACTTTTAAATCTTGGACACCTTGTTTCTTCTGACCAAGTGTATCGTCTTGGACACCTTGTTTTTTTTGGCCTAGTGTGTCGTCTTGGACACCTTGTTTCTTCTGTCCTAGTGTATCGTATTTGACACCTTGTTTCTTCTTGCCTAGTGTGTCGTCTTTTGCACCTTGTTTATTCTGTCCTAGTGTGTCGTCTTTTGCACCTTCTTTCATCTGACCTAATGGGTTGTCTTGTACAGCTTGTTTCTTCTGACCTAGTGTGTTGTCTTGGGCACCTTCTTTCATCTGACCTAGTGTTTTTTCTTGGACGAGTTGTGTTGGACAGCTTGTTTTTTCTAACCAAGTGTATCGTCTTGGACACCTTGTTTCTTCTGTCCTAGTGTATCGTATTTGACACCTTGTTTCTTCTTGCCTAGTGTGTCGTCTTTTGCACCTTGTTTATTCTGTCCTAGTGTGTCGTCTTTTGCACCTTCTTTCATCTGACCTAATGGGTTGTCTTGGACAGCTTGTTTCTTCTGACCTAGTGTGTTGTCTTGGGCACCTTCTTTCATCTGACCTAGTGTTTTTTCTTGGACGAGTTGTGTTGGACAGCTTGTTTCTTCTAACCAAGTGTATCGTCTTGGACACATTGTTTCTTCTTTCCAAGTGTGTCTTTATGGACGCTTTGTCCCTTCTGTCCCAGTGTGTAGTTTTAGACACGTTGTTTCTTCTGTCCTAGTGTGTCGCCATGGACACGTTGTCTGTTCTGTCCTAGTGTGTCGCCCTGAACACCTTGTCACTTCTATCCTAGTGGCACCTTTTTTTCTTCTGTCCCAGTGTGTCGTCTTGGACACGTTGTCTCTTCTGGCCCAGAGTGTCGTCTAAGGCAGCTTGTTTCTTCTGGCCTGGTGGACCTCATGGCCGCTTGATATGACTAAATAGTCCGAAATTTCTTATGCCCTCTGTCTTGGAGCCTCCTACTACAAACGTTGCCATGTACACTGAGCTCCATCCCCATACAGACGGTCATAGATCTGTTGACACATGCATGCAGGGGAACGTAAAACAAATCAAAGATTAAATCGCGTGTCCCGTTAGCAGATGAGAGCTGGAAAGTGGGCGATTATGGTGGAGTGCGGGGGATGTGTGGGGGTGAGGGTGACCGGTGGAGATGGTGGTGAACCTGTTGTGTTGGAGTGCGGGGGATGTGTGGGGGTGAGGGTGACCGGTGGCAGTGGTGGTGAACCTGTGGTGGTGGTGTGCGGTGATGTGTGGGGATGGTGGGGGATGACCCGTGGTGGGTGGGAGGGTGATCGGTGGTGCATAGGTGTGAAGGGAGACAGAAACTTAATTAAATTAATTTTAGTTTCTAGCACAAGAAGAGAAAATATGAGCTGGACTGATGTTAGGCACCTGGTTGAATTGGACTGATGTTAGGCAGCTGGTTGAATTGGACTGATGTTAGGCACCTGGTTGAATTGGACTGATGTTAGGCAGCTGGTTGAATTGGACTGATGTTAGGCACCTGGTTGAATTGGACTGATGTTAGGCACCTGGTTGAATTGGACTGATGTTAGGCACCTGGTTGAATTGGACTGATGTTAGGCACCTGGTTGAACACACACACATACACACACACACACACACACACACACCCACACACACCCACACACAAACACACACTCACACACACACACATACATACCCAAAGAAATCAAACGAAAAAGAACACAATTTTTAAATATTTTAAAAAAAAAAATTAAAAAAATGACATAAAAATGTTAAGCATTAAAATAAATAAGTAATACCTACGAAAAAATACCGTCCAAACATCCACAAACAAACAAACGGGAAACAAACAAAACAACCAAAAACAAACCAAAGAAGAACAAAGTCTGTATAAATAATTCCATCTGCTACTTTGCGGACCTATGTTGCACTTTTTAACCCATCAGCAGACGGGAATTTTTTTAAGTACCTTTCGACCCCTCTCGACCGTCTTAAAAAACTACACACAGACGCGAAAGTCGTATATTCCATTGTATAACACAAGCAAACAATTGTTGTTAAGTTTGTCCGTGTGAATGGGTTGTAATGCCAAATAAGTGCCTCTGGATGTTTGGTGTGGAGCAAATTGCGGGAATACCACCACCCCCGCCCCCCCCCCCCAAACCCCTGCAGTTACAGTGGACGGTATTACTACGTTGCTTAGTGACTCATTCCATTGTATAACACAAGCAAACAATGGTTGTTAAGTTTGTCCGTGGGAATGGGTTGTAATGCCAAATAAGTGCCTCTGGATGTTTGGGGTGGAGCAAATTGCGGGAATACCACCACCCCCGCCCCCCCCCCCCAAACCCCTGCAGTTACAGTGGACGGTATTACTACGTTGCTTAGTGACTCTAGATTCTAGAGTAAAGTACATCGTCAGAAACCCCCTTTAGTTGACGTGGCGATTTGCTTTGCCGTCCACTCAATCAGACCTGATCGATGCAAGGCTGGAGAGTGTCTTGAAATGGAGTTTCGATGATTCTCAAACTGATACAGCGTAAAGGCGTAGGTTAAAACTCCAGTGAACCATTTTCAAAATACGGGAGTGGATTGAATCGGGCGCATTGGCGTTGAGGGCTGATTTTATCATGTATGTAAATGGTACATAGCATTTATTGAACGAATAACGTGGACAGTTTGATAGCTGCACGTATCTCAGATCTAGCCCTTCCTGGGTAAACAAATCTAGTCATTCTTTATTGAACAAATCTGACCATTGTATATTAAACTAATCTAGCCATTCTATAGTAAAATCAAATCTAGCCATTCTATAGTAAACAAATCAAGCCATCCTATAGTAAACAAATCTAGCCATTTTATCTGATCTCGCCATCCTATTGTAAACAAATCTATCCATCCTATGGTAAACAAATCTAGCCATTCTGTGGTAAATCTAGACATCCCATAGTGAAAAAATCTAGCCATCCTATGGTAAACTAATCAAGCCCTTCTAAAGTAAACAAATCTAGCAATCCTTTGGTAAAACTAGCCATCCTATAGTAAACAAATATAGCCATTCTATAGTAAAAACAAATCTAGCCATTCTATAGTAAACAATTTTAGCCATCCTGTGATAAACAAATCTAGCCATCTTATAGTAATCAAATCTGGCCATTCTATAGTAAAAACAAATCTGGCCATTCTGTAGTAAACAAATCTAGCCGTCCTATAGTAAAGAATCATATTATCTCAGACGATATAAAACTAGCAATGACCAACTGTCTTTAAAAAAAAAAAAGATAATTTGACATTGGCCTTACTTTAGAATCTCCACCTTCATATCGATCTAATTTGTATCAACGGACAAGTGCCACCAAGGTTAAAGGTCACAGTGCTATTAGCTTGTTGGTGACGACATATGGGCCGTAAAATGTACGAAGTGATAACAATGCTGGTTAGAGATTAGACTAATTCAGTGTTGTAATCGCTGCGTCCTAGAAGTTTAAAAAAAATAAAAAATTGTTCACTCCGTCAATTTTTAAAAAAATCGAAGTAAAATCAAAATGGGGCAATGGGGGAAATCTATGCTGTTTTCAAGATTTGAATATAATCGATTTCAGATATAATAGATGGATCACTGCAATCAATTTGTATTAGCAGACCAGCTGAATTGGTGACCCGGTGATAAACTCCACCGTCGTATTCATCGGATCATCCCTCAAAATTGTGGGGGGGGG
>CAXITT010000085.1:599208-615510 GCA_964033795.1 Lymnaea stagnalis
GGGGGGGGGGGGGGGGGGGGGGGGGGGGGGGGGGGTGACATTTGCGCATGAAGACGAAAAGCTTTGGATCGGTCAGAATGGAAGTATGTGGTGGAGCAGGCCAGGGCCCTGCATTAGCTTTATCTCCATTGATGAGGATCTCAGAATGGAAGGATGTGGTGGAGTAGGCCAGGGCCCTACATTGGCTGTAGCTCCATTGATGATGATCTCAGAATGGAATGATGTGGTGGAGCAGTTCAGGGCCCTTCATGGGCTGTAGTTCCATTGATGATGATCTCAGAATGGAAGGATGTGGTGGAGCAGTTCAGGGCCCTTCATGGGCTGTAGTTCCATTGATGATGATCCCAGAATGGGAGGATGTAGTAAAGGCGGCCAGGGCCGTTAAGGGATGCAACGCCACTGATGATGATTGTGGAGTTTGCATAAAGAAGCAGGACTGATGCTGAATCCTGTACCGTTAGCTGAAAGAGCCGTTCAAGTTTTGAAAGAAAGAACTGGAATTCAGACTTTAGCTACTCCTTAGTTTTTCTTTTAAAATAGCCTTTATTTTGATGTACATTGGTAACAAACAAACATTTTTGCTTCGTTTTCTGTTTCTGTCAACCTCGGTGACACAATAGTGTGTCGCGACACACCGCATACACTATACAGACCACTCCTCTATCGACACAATAGTTGGTCGCGACTCTCGACACATCGAATAAAGACCACTGCTCTTTTGGAACTATCTAGCCAGATGATCATTAAAACAAGATATTTTATTAAATATTTTTCTTTACAGAAAAAAAAAGTGCTTTGTTGATAGAATTAGACTAATATACATTTCCATTTCCCTGATGACCTTAATGTACGAGAACCAATGCCCAAACTGGCCATATCCTCCAAGTGTTTATTTGACCTACACCAGGATATTGTGTTGGCCACCATGAGGTAATAAAACCGAAGTAGTTCTTCCCGTGGGTGTGGATAATGTTGGATGTTACTTTGCGGAGGATAAAGAACAGGGCGTTCCCACAAGCGCTAGCTCCACCAATCTTTACAAATGACGAATAGTTCAGGTTTTTTATTTTTTTTCTCTTTTAAAATCAATATCTTTTTTTTTTTTTTTTTTAAAAGCTTTTTTTCAAAAAAGCGCCGTAATAAAGAACAGGGCGTTCCCACAAGCGCTAGCTCCACCAATCTTTACAAATGACGAATAGTTCAGGTTTTTTATTTTTTTTCTCTTTTAAAATCAATATCTTTTTTTTTTTTTTTTTTAGAAGCGTTCTCTCAGAAAAGCGCCGTTGTAAGCGTGTGTAATGTTTAGAGCAGTGGTTCTTAACCTGGGTTCGATCGAACCCTAGGGGTTCGGTGAGTCAGTCTTAGGGCTTCGGCGGAAATAAAAAAAAATAAAAAATCATATTTTATTTTTCTTATTATGAAGGGTTTGGTAAATTCGCATATGAAACTGGTGGGGTTCGGTACCCCCAAAAAGGTTAAGAACCACTGGTTTAGAGCTTAACTGTGATAACACGAAGCTTCGTAAATACAGTGGTGTACTGTAACAGAAGTGTTCACTGTAGACGTATGGTTCAAAGTGGCAGTATGGGGCACTGTAGAAGTATGGTGCACTGTAGCAGTATGTTGCACTGTAGCAGTATAGTGCACTGTAGCAGTATGGTGCACTGTAGCAGTATAGTGCACTGTAGCAGTATGGTACACTGTAGCGTATGGTACACTGTAGACGTATGGTGCACTGTTGAGTAAGGGGCAAAGTAGCAGTAGGGTGCAATGTAGCAGTTTGTTACAATGTAGCAGTATGGTGCACTGTATATGTATGGTACACTGTAAACGTACGGTGCACTGTAAACGTATGTAGACGCCCTTTCACCTCTTACTATTGTATAGCGCCATCATAATATGTTTTAGCGGAGGCCCTGCCATGTCCTCCCACCAAGATACTTGAAATAATGCTGACAAAAGTCTGTGGGCTCTTTATCAAAAATTATATTCGTAGTTGACAAGAGGCATAATTAATCAAAACACGATGTTCAACGAGTCTTTTCCAAGTCACACCGTCCTGAGTCATAGCAGCATGGAGATATGTGTAGTCTGAGATTGGAAGGTTTGATTAAGGGAGGGGGGGGGGGGGGTGGAAGGAAAGAGGTCAATGTAGTTCAGAACATAAAATTGGGTTGGGGGGGGGGATGGAGTTAGAATTCTTACCACCTATTTCTTTATCCCGTACGTGAGGCCCCAAGTTTATGGTTCACCTACTTTTAAAAAAAAATTCTATGTTATGGTTGACTCAGGTTTCACGGAGTCAAAAAAAACAACAAACCAAACCAGCCTATAAAGCATTATGTTTCTTTGTTCTAAGGTACGGTAAATGAGATGGTAATGAAATGACGTCAGAATGTCATCAAGAAGTACTACCAAGTATTTCGTCTCCATTCAGGCAGGAAACAGAATTTGATATGATCTAAAGATTACCTACTGTTATTTTATTTCAACAAATCTGGGGATATGATCTTGCAATTAACGAATCATTTTAAATTTGTTCTGTACGTTTTTAAAGATAGTAGGCATCAAAGCACAACGAAGGAAAACAACTTCTGACTCCGGAACCTTGTGACTCAACAAACTTACTGTTCCACAAACTTCTGAGCCCAAAAAAAAAATAACCTCTGACTCCACGGCCGTGTGACTCAATGACTCCATGAATCAACCGTGTTATTCCTTGCCTTGTAAACCTTATTTTATGACACGGTAGAACTTTTTCTATGTTCTGGTAGAGCTTGTTCTATGTTCTGGTAGAACTTGTTCAATAAACTGGTAGAACTTGTTCTACGTTCTATGTTCTGATAGAACTTGTTCTATGTCCTTGAACACTTACTTTATCTTCTGGTAGAACTTGTTCTATGTTCTGGTAGAGCTTGTTCTATGTTCTGGTAGAACTTGTTCAATGTCGTGGTAGAGCTTGTTCTATGTCCAGTTAGAATTTGTTCTATGTCCTTGAATACTTACTCTAAGTCCTGGTAGAACTTGCTCTATGTTCTGGTAGAACTCGTTCTATGTTCTTGAAGCACTTGATATATGTCTTGGTAGAAATTTTAATACATCCTGTTAAATTTTATTCTAGTGTCCCGTATAACTTAATTGTTCTATGTCGCGGTACAAACCATCTCTATTTCTCCGCAAAAGCTCGTCCTACGTCCCGGTAGAACTCGTCCTACGTCCCGGTATAGCTTGTTCAGTGTCGCGACAAAGTCATTCTGACAGCCAAACCGAGAACAAATTGTTTCCAGTCGCCCCAAGCCCTCAAGAACTTGGTCCACCTGCTTCTGCTTAGAATTCCTTCTCACCTGAAAACCTTCTGCACGTGCCAGCGAGATGGTTGGGGGAGCTAATATTTTAATTAAAACCAAAAGAGTTGCCTGCCCTTAAAAAAATAAGTACATACCTGAGGACTAGGTAACCCTCTCACAAAAATATACGTTACACTGTCTTCAGATTTATAAATAGATACGCTCTTGGAGAGTATACCTAAAAGAAAAGCAAAAAAAAAAAAAAAAAAAAAAAAAAAAAAAAAAAAAAAAAAAAAAAAAAAAAAAAAAAAAAAAAAAAAAGAAAGTTTTACGATGACGTAATTAGAATGATTTTTTCTTTGGATATTTTCGAAGTTTTAATGCCAGTGTCATTTCATGTCATGTTAAAGCCCTTTAATGTCAATATAATACATTTTAAAATTAAATGTAAAAGTTTTTACCTAATGTTTGACCTACCTGTGGACTATAAAATACATTTTAGAACTTGACTCTAAATGATGTCAAACGAGAATTTGCTCCTCGTCATGACAAAATCTTCCTAAACTTCTTGTTAGCTTTAGAACAGCAATCTTTACTTTTTTTTAACAGCCATCTTTACTTTTTTTAACAGCCATCTTTACTTTGAGAAAGCCATCTTTACATTTTTAACAGCCATCTTTACTTTCAGAACAGCCATCTTTACTTTTTTTAACAGCCATCTTCACTTTCAGAACAGCCATCTTTACTTTTTGAACATTCATCTTTACTTTTAGAACAGCCATCTTTACTTTCAGAACAGCCATCTTTACTTTCAGAAAAGCCATCTTTGCTTTCAGAACAGCCATCTTTACTTTTTGAACATCCATCTTTACTTTCAGAACAGCCATCTTTACTTTCAGAACAGCCATCTTTAATATTCAGAACAGCCATCTTTACTTTCAGAACAACCATCTTTACTTTCAGAACAGCCATCTTTACTTTCAGAACAGCCATCTTTACTTTCAGAACAGCCATCTTTACTTTCAGAACAGCCATCTTTGCTTTCAGAACAGCCATCTTTACTTTTTGAACATCCATCTTTACTTTCAGAACAGCCATCTTTATTTTTTTTTAAACTTTCAGAGCATCCATGTTTACTCTTTTACTTTTCGAAAGCCATCTTTAATATTCAGAACAGCCATCTTTACTTTCAGAACAGCCATCTTTACTTTCAGAACAACCATCTTTACTTTTGGAACACTTTGAAACGAATACAAATATTAAATGAAAAAAATCGAATCACCACCCAACAGTTTGAGAATCATGGGTCTTAGTGCGGTAAAAAAAAAAGTTAAATTCATCAGCTACAACATCAGCTACAACATCAGCTACAACATCAGCTACAGCATCAGCTTCAGCATCAGCTACAGCATCAGCTACAGCATCAGCTACAACATCAGCTACAACATCAGCTACAACATCAGCTACAACATCAGCTACATTATCAGCCACAGCATCAGCTACAACATCAGCTACAGCATCAGCTACAACATCAGCTACAACATCAGCTACAACATCAGCTACAACATCAGCTACATTATCAGCCACAACATCAGCTACAACATCAGCTACAGCATCAGCTTCAGCATCAGCTACAGCATCAGCTACAGCATCAGCTACAACATCAGCTACAACATCAGCTACATTATCAGCTACAACATCAGCTACATTATCAGCCACAGCATCAGCTACAACATCAGCTACAGCATCAGCTAAAACATCAGCTACAACATCAGCTACAACATCAGCTACAACATCAGCTACAACATCAGCTACAACATCAGCTACAACATCAGCTACAACATCAGCTACATTATCAGCCACAACATCAGCTACAACATCAGCTACAGCATCAGCTACAACATCAGCTACAACATCAGCTAAAACATCAGCTACAACATCAGCTACAACATCAGCTACAACATCAGCTACAACATCAGCTACAACATCAGCTACAACATCAGCTACAACATCAGCTACAACATCAACAATTGCTGCCAACACCCTAGCAGACTGTGCATTATTATACAGCTACAACTTTTCTACAAATGTTACATGCGAGGCTATTGGTCAGGTACGTCATCCACATAATCGCCCTCCCTGCACTTAATACGACAACATCACGTGACGCCACTAAGGCCTAAGGCAAGGTTTAAAAGTAAAAATGGAATGTCAGCAGCGCCATCTGACGTAGACAACTCGTACCTATTTACGTACGAACAGTAGCCATCTTGTTAGCGACACACAAAATCAATTGAAAGACTTGGTGCTGTCTTTGGGAAAGGACGTGATGCACCGACAGCTCCAACAATGTTTCTTCCTATCGTCCATAGGGTTCCGTATAAATGTGCAGGCTAAAAGTCAGTTTAAGTTTAGAGCGTTATTAACGGGTGTTCTTTTTATAAAGATTACAACCACTTACCTGTCATAACGATGTAAGAGTCTTCTTAAAATGGGAGAACAAAAGTCACACTTGTTTTTTTTTTTGTTGTTTTTTTTTAAGTTTTGATATTTCAGATTCCAGTCCATCTATGACATCGACCCTAGAAACACTAGCCAGCTGGACGTCTCAGAGTGGTCAAGACTGAACTGTTGGTTGAATGATTTAAAGGTTTAACGACAGAGTTCGGTTTTTATAAAACGTGCACCGACGTTCAGGACTGCATAAGGCGCTTAATTTTTTTTAACTACCAACAACGGCTGTTTTACTTTCACCGTGAGCTAAGTATTCATCGTACATACACTTCCTTATAAGCTAATAAGAGTGAATGTAAAAAACAAAAATCTTAAATGGTAAATCACCTAGCGCTCCCCCATTTAACCCCCTCGACCTATCTGTCATGACAAGCACAGGAGTGTATCGTGACAGGTGCTTCCGGAATGAGAAGGTCGCCATTTTTCCTGCTTATCACTCTGTGACTCTGCTTATCACTCTGTGACTCTGCTTATCACTCTGTGACTCTGCTTATCACTCTGTGACTCTGCTTATCACTCTGTGACTCTGCTTATCACTCTGTGACTCTGCTTATCACTCTGTGACTCTGCTTATCACTCTGTGACTCTGCTTATCACTCTGTGACTCTGCTTATCACTCTGTGACTCTGCTTATCACTCTGTGACTCTGCTTATCACTCTGTGACTATCATTCAAATATCATAATTCAGGGGTGGGCCAACCTTTTTTTTTGTTTTTGAAGAGGGTCGAATGGAGAAGAATTTTCTTTCGGCTTGCCGCATGATAATTTTCTAGGATTCAAGAGTTCTAGGATTCAAGAGTTCTGGGAATCAAGAGTTCTAGGAATCAAGAGTTCTGGGAATCAAGAGTTCTAGGAATCAAGAGTTCTAGGAATCAAGAGTTCTAGGAATCAAGAGTTCTAGGAATCAAGAGTTCTAGGAATCAAGAGTTCTAGGAATCAAGAATTCTAGGAATCAAGTGTTCTAGGAATCAAGAGTTTTAGGAATCTAGAGTTTGAGGAATTAAGAGTTCTAGGAATCAAGAGTTTTAGGAATCTAGAATTCGAGGAATCAAGAGTTTTATGAATCTAGAGTTCTAGGAATCAAGACTTCTAGGAATCAAGACTTCTAGGAATCAAGAGCTCTATTTGACTAATTTTTATTTAAAAAATTGAATTAAAATAAGTTCAAAAATAAAATGGTATCATTTATAAGTTTTCAGGGAAAATTTTTTATTAGTTTGACAATTTCAACGTGATTATTAATTTTCAAAGTTTTTTTGTGTGTTTTACAGAATATTATTGATATTTGAAGATTTTAGGAACACATGAATCCACCACATCTCGGAAGGCTTTGCTGGCCGCATTAAATGTTTCAGCGGGCTGCATGTTGCCGACCCCCCTGTGCTTAACACGCAAGCTGTCGCTCAAGAGAAAAAGATGTTGTTTATTTTAAAGTTCGAGGAATGACTTCAACAACATAGCTGTTGCCAGTGTTGCAATGAAATGACATGTTGAAATACAAATAATAAGAAAAGGTACATATTTAGACGATCAATGGCTACATCTTTAAGTAAGACTAACACCTGTCATGGGGAGCTAATTACTGCCTGTTTGTATGTTACCTCTGAGGGCTGTCTGGCCAGTTCGGTGTTTATCAACACAGGTATGATTGTACCGACCTAGCTGCACCTGATGCATCGGAATGTTGGCGTTTGGTGGGTCAAAGCGGAGGAGCTGATGTCACGCTGATGGAGTCGTAGAGATGGAGATGAGTCGATGGAGTCGTGGAGATGGAGTCGGGGAGATGGAGTTTCAAATGATGAAATCGTGTAGTTGGAGTCATCTAGACAGAATCGTGTAGATGGATCGCTTAGATGGAGTCGTTTAGATGGAGTCGTGTAGACGGAGTCGTGTAGATGGAGTCATGGAGATAGAATTTTGGAGATGGAAGCATGGAAATGAATGCGTGGAGTTGGACTCGTGTATTTGGAGTCATGGAGATGAATGCGTGGAGATGGAGTCGAGTGTTTAAAGCCGAGTATTTGGAGTCGTGGAGATGGATGTGTGGAGATGGCGTCTTGGAGATGGAATCGTGTAGTTGGAGTCATGGAGATGGAGTCATTGACATGGAGTCGTAGAGATATAGTCATGGAGATGGAGTCACGGAGATGGAGTCGTGGATATGGAGTCATGTTATCGAATTAATGGGGATGGAGTCGTTGACATTGAGTCATGAATTTGAAGCTGTGAAGCTGGAGTCGTGGAGATGGAATCATGCAGTTTGAGGGTGTCCAACCACCGTGCCCTGGGGTTAGGCCCTGTGCTAGGCCCTGTGCTGGGCCCTGTGTTAGGCCCTGTGCTGGGCCCTGTGCTGGGCCCTGTGCAAAGCCCTGTACTAGGCCCTGTACTAGGCCCTGTACTAGGCCCTGTACTAGGCCCTGTACTAGGCCCTGTACTAGGCCCTATACTAGGCCGCACGGTGACACCAAGCGATTATATCATACCTAAAAAAAACGCCCCTTATCCGTGGAAAAACTGTTTTCCACAAACGCGACCCCCTATGCCAAAAACGTTTGAGGACCGCTGGTGTTGATGGAGTCATGTCCAGGCTGTTGTGCATATTGCGCCAGGTTGATGAAAACGTGTAGAGGGCGTACCAAATTATTAACAGGTACTTGAAGTCCAGTTTGGTTCCTTGAAATGTCTAAACGTTAGCCCCAATCCCACAGCTTTGAGTTTTAAATCTCTCCGTGCCACTCCACCTACCTTTCCAGTGTACGATATAAACTACGATCGAGTATGTTAGAAGGAGCCATCTGTCAAAAATCTCCCTGCAAGTAACTGTACCTACATTCGTTGCAGAGTACATGTTTTAATGAGCCAACACTTTGGAGTAAATCCTCCCGCTTCTGTCTGCCGTTGCCTGTTCCCCGCAGGCCGTCCAGATAAGCGCCTTACATGACTGGATTATCAGGGTGAACGGACTCATCAATATAGTGAGCGCAGATGAGGTCAGGGCGATTGAACTCCATTGGAGATTATATCGTAAGTCCTGACATTATGTAACATGTTGCAGACCCAGAGCGCCGCCCAGGTCGATTCACGTACACTGATGTATTCGGACTTGTGTCAAGATAAAATAGTGGTTTATGGCCCGGGGAGCCTTGACACATTGTCCGAGATAGTTGTCAACACCCATCTTGACAACTGTTCACATTCCGGTTTGTCTTTCGAGTTGTACATTAATTATGAATTATGAATTATGAATCATGAATCATGAATTATGAATTAATGTAAACATTATTTAAGAGAATTCAAATTGAAATGTCAAAAATGTATTTTCTTTTGATTATTATCGTTATTTTATAGATTGTTAGCATTACATCACTTTCAGAATCTATGACAACTACCCCCCTTCCCCTATCCATTCCCCCCCCCCACTCCAATTTTTTTTTTACCTTCCTGGTTCATATGGGGAGAAAAAAGCAACACAATTAGGGGATCACCGGCAGGAGCCGCCACTGACTCTCGTGGGACCCAAACGTGATAACCAGGAGCACCATTGACGATTCACTAACCTAATGCCTTCTGTACAATCAGAGTATTGAAAACATGGCGACGTGTCATGCTGTTACAGCAGGGGACCTGGGGTCGAACGTGAAAAGCACGAATGAATAATAATAAGAACACGAAGCCCGTATTTCAATGGTATCAAATGAGGCGATGTCGAGGGCACGACAAAGAAAAAAATTGAAGAAAACCTCATCCCAACATGTAGGATTGAATGAACAGAAACCCAGGCGGTTCTGACCTTCTTTTAGACACGGACTGCCACCGTCATCACGTGACCATCTCTATTTTTATATATCATGAAATGAAAACATTCTTTATAATGATATTTTTTTTAAAAAAAATAAATATATTGTTACAAAAAATGACATAATTACGAAACCTATAAAGCTGTTGCTAAACAATTTTTCAATACAAACACATAACGTCTACCAAAATGTAAGGCAAGTTTAAAATAAATAACATGCAGATTTTAAAAAAATGAATGCAATATTAGAAAAAAAATATTTCTTGAAAAGCAACCATGGCCGAGACTTTTTAAAAATTTTAATACATAACTTGTGAGCTAATAAATTAACTGCAATGAAATGTTCGGTAAAAATAGATGACGGCAATGAAGATGCGGTAGAAGATTCAAATATTACAAAAGCAATAAGTAAAATCCCGCTATACAAAATCAAGCAAATGTCATGTAATCCGTCGACTTTGATCCAGAGGCGTAGCGAGGGTGTTTGGCGCCCGGGGATAAGATTCGCGCCCGGGCACAAGATCCAATTTAAGGCGCCCCTTTTTCTTTTTATCAACTCCCAAACCCATTATTTTCATCAATAAAATAATATCAAAGCACATTTTGGCGCCCCTAACTAGCTGGCACCCGGGGACATCTGTCCCACCTCGCTACGCCTCTGCTTTGATGTACATTTTTAAA
Organism: Lymnaea stagnalis; assembly: GCA_964033795.1. Lineage (NCBI taxonomy): Eukaryota > Metazoa > Mollusca > Gastropoda > Lymnaeidae > Lymnaea > Lymnaea stagnalis. Next base: position 609,488 of record CAXITT010000085.1, read on the forward strand.
CATGACTTTTAACCTGATAATGGTAAACTCAATGAGATTTTACGTACAAATGGACAGTGACATTTTAAATGAATAAAGTATTCAAAAGCAAAACACATAATTCAGAATATGAAATGTAGATAAGACACCCAAATAAATAAATGACTCGTAGCAAGGGCACGGCAATAACTGAAGACACCCAAATAAATAAATGGCTTGTAGCAAGGACACGCCAATAACTGAAGACACCCAAATAAGTAAATGGCTTGTAGCAAGGACAAGCCAATAACTGAAGACACACAAATAAATACATGGCTTGTAGCAAGGACACGCCAATAACTGAAGACACACAAATAAGTAAATGGCTTGTAGCAAGGACAAGCCAATAACTGCATGACCGACCGTTAGAACACACAAAGCATTGCTTAAACAAAATACTGGATTGTAGTAAAATAAACTTCCTTCAGGTCTTTATATTTGGTCTTCTTTCGGGGTTTTCCCCCTCCTCCGTGTTTTTGTTTTTCCAAATGTATCCCACTCCTTATCCTGGGAATGAAATGAGCAACAATATGACCTCCGCAGTTTTGCTGACCTTGAAAAGTACCTTTCATCACGACATACCAAACGCGTGTTCGTCGTCTGCTACGTGTTGACCTACTTTTGAAGTGACTTTTCTCTCTCTCTCTGGGCATTCCTCGCCCTCACGCAGAATAAACCCTTTAAATAACATCACTTAATCAGCAGTGCCTGGTCCGACCTGCTGTGGACCAGATCTCCCCTTTTGATTTCTGGCACTCTAACGAACCAACTTCCGTTACTGTCGGCCCGGCTTCTCCTGGTATGTTCCTAAGTCATGGAGATAAATAAAAGGAAACAAGGTCCCCCCCCCCCCTCCCCCTTTGAACGAGCTCGCTATTGATGTAGCGTTTAATACAAGGTAACCCGGTGCACTTGGCATTGGTACGTCTATAGTAGCTTGGACCGACATCGCGGAGACTACACAATGAAATGGTACACTTGGCACTTGGTACGTCCATAGTAGCTTGGACTGCCATCGCGGAGACTACACAATGAAATGGTACACTTGGCATTGGTACGTCCATAGTAGCTTGGACCGACATCGCGGAGACTACACAATGAAATGGTACACTTGGCACTTGGTACGTCCATAGTAGCTTGGACTGACATCGCGGAGACTACACAATGAAATAGTACACTTGGCACTTGGTACGTTCACAGTAGCTTGGACTGACATCGCGGAGACTACACAATGAAATGGTACACTTGGCACTTGGTACGTCCATAGTAGCTTGGACTGACATCGCGGAGAGTACACAATGAAATGGTACACTTGGCACTTGGTACGTCCACAGTAGCTTGGACTGACATCGCGGAGACTACACAATGAAATGGTACACTTGGCACTTGGTACGTCCATAGTAGCTTGGACTGACATCGCGGAGAGTACACAATGAAATGGTACACTTGACACTTGGTACGTCCACAGTAGCTTGGGCTGACATCTTGAAAAGTACACTATTAAATGGTAAACTTGGCACTTGGTACGTCCATAGTAGCGTGGAATGACATCTTGGAGAGTACACAATTAAATAATACACTTGACACTTGGTGCGTCAATAGTAGCTTGGACTGACAAATTGGAGAGTACGTATTTGAATAAGGTATGACACATGGGGGCGGGGGGGGGGTAGCATGCCATCAGGATAGTTCAAAATATGGAACATCGGAAGTACATTTTTAAAAGAACAGCACCGATACGACATACAGTTCTGAGTGAGTACTCGAATGTAATGTTACGTACAGCTGAACACTTGCCTCTAGATGTTTGCTCTCTCCGATGGGTAGATGTAAAACATGACTTGTGAAGCACATGACTTGATTTGCACGACACATGACTTGTACAGCACATGACTTGTGAGGCACATGACATTAGATGATGGTGTACGGAAGCTCGGGTACTTGATATGACATCCACCGAAAAGAAGTTGCTCACGCCATCAGTCTAAGATGACATTCACTAATTATTATACAAAAGGTCAGTTATTATAAAGAAATCTAAACATATCCCCCGCCCCCCAAAAAAAAACAAAAAAAAAAAAAAAAACTTTTTTTTTTTTAACCTTTCCCACATTTCTCCTCCAATGAAAGCTTTGCAGTCGCCCAACAATAAAAATGTATGTATCGTAATAAAAAAAAAAAAAAAAAAAACCCCCCCCACCAAAAAAAAAAAAAAAAAAAAAAAAAAAAACTTTTTTTTTTTTTTAACCTTTCCCACATTTCTCCTCCAATGAAAGCTTTGCAGTCGCCCAACAATAAAAATGTATGTATCGTAATAAATAAAAAAAAAAATAAAACAAACAAAACCAAAAAACCAACCAAAAAAAAAATGTTGTTACATTTCATGAAAATAAAATCGTTCACAGGCATGGGAGATAATCTTGCTGTCTGCCACGTTTTGGCAAAGAGAGTTCCAGACGTTGGGTTTAGCGCCGAGGATGCTATTTATAGACAAATGTGATTGTGGATTTTTCTTTATCGCCCCCTTCCCCCCTCTTCCCCCCTCCCCCCTCCTCTTTTTATCTGACTTCCCTGAGTTGACAGATTTTTCGTTTTCACGAATAGATGATGTAAATAAATTTCAATATTTTGCTTCGATAAGAAATGATTTTTAAAATGCACGTTGCGTAATGGGGAAGATAGAGAGACATAACGGCAGTCTGTCTACCTTGTAACAGTAGAGAGGCGGTCTGTCTATCTTGCAACATTCAAACACACACGATCAAATTAATGTTTTAATTCAAATAATAATACCAAAATGGGGAGATATTTGTGTTTGTTGGCGTATTGTTATTCAGTTTTGTTGGGAAGTAAAAACTTGGGTTTTGTTAGTGGGATAGGTGGGAGGGGTGGGATGGGTGGAAGGGGTGGAATGGGAGGGATGGGTGGGATGGGTGGCATGTGTGTGAGGGGTGGAATGGGAGGGATGGTTGGGAGGGTTGGGATGGGTTGGAGGGGTGGGAGGGGTGGTAGGGGTGGGAGGGGTGGAACAGTAATAAATATCAGTGCTGTTGTGGAAGTTTGTGTGTGGGGAAAGAGGGGGGGGGGTGGGTAAACATTCTTTCAAAGTAAATTGAACTGTGTTTATTTCTGTTCTTGTTACTATAATCTCTCGTACATACTTAGCTTCTGGTGCGTCCTGCCTCCTCTTCAACCCCATGCCCCTCCCCCCTCAACTCCACACGTTTTATATTAGTAGTTCTGTGTTTAAAAAAGTATGTCACGCGGTGAACTTCACATGCGACGTCACCTGAACTCCGGTGAATAGTTGGATTTATTTTTCTGTAGATAGGATTTAAAAAATATATGTATCACTGTCTTTTCTCATCTTTGTTCTGGGGCTGCACATCCCACAGAACGGGGTCATGGGCCGTCCTTTCACTCCGGACATTTGTGCGCCTGTGAGACTTTTCCGTAGCCTGGAACAGGATGGTATTGCTATCTTTCATTATACTGCGACCATTTGTTATCCAAGTCTTTGTTATAAACAAATGAACGACAGTATCTTCTCTGTTGACGGGTTTTTGTACAAAGGTCATCTCTACTCCGGGATCCGGCAACTGTCTGTTCCTGTCAGTGGATTATTTCTTGGCAAAAAAACGGTTGACGAAGGCTCATCACTCTCACCAAGACATAGGGCAGTAGATTTCTTTGCATATTGTAGAAACTGGCAAGTTAACTCTTTGTTGTAACACTTGCACACACCGGGTATTTCCTCAAAGTGTCCGGACCCGGTGTAAAATACAGCACCGGGTTAAGCCTTTGAAGTGTATATTACTGCCAGTGTTAACAGAATTCTGTATATTACTGCCAGTGTTAACAGAAGTGTGTATATTACTGCCAGTGTTAACAGAATTGTGTATATTACTGCCAGTATTAACAGAATTGTGTATATTACTGCCAGTGTTAACAGAATTGTGTATAAGGAACGACAGTATCTTCTCTGTTGACGGGTTTTTGTACAAAGGTCATCTCTACTCCGGGATCCGGCAACTGTCTATTCCTGTCAGTGGATTATTTCTTGGCAAAAAAACGGTTGACGAAGGCTCATCACTCTCACCAAGACATAGGGCAGTAGATTTCTTTGCATATTGTAGAAACTGGCAAGTTAACTCTTTGTTGTAACACTTGCACACACCGGGTATTTCCTCAAAGTGTCCGGACCCGGTGTAAAATACAGCACCGGGTTAAGCCTTTGAAGTGTATATTACTGCCAGTGTTAACAGAATTCTGTATATTACTGCCAGTGTTAACAGAAGTGTGTATATTACTGCCAGTGTTAACAGAATTGTGTATATTACTGCCAGTATTAACAGAATTGTGTATATTACTGCCAGTGTTAACAGAATTGTGTATATTACTGACAGTGTTAACAGAATTGTGTATATTACTGCCAGTGTTAACAGAATTGTGTATATTACTGACAGTGTTAACAGAATTGTGTATATTGCTGACAGTGTTAACAGAATTGTGTATATTACTGCCAGTGTTAACATAATTGTGTATATTACTGCCAGTGTTAACAGAATTGTGTATATTGCTGACAGTGTTAACAGAATTGTGTATATTACTGCCAGTGTTAACAGAATTGTGTATATTAATGCCAGTGTTAACAGAATTGTGTGTATTACTGACAGTGTGAAAAGAATTGTGTATATTACAGCCAGTGTTAACAGAATTGTGTATATTACTGCCAGTGTTAACAGAATTGTGTATATTACTGCCAGTTGTTGAGCAAACGAAATGTGTTTTTTTAAAATTGTGATACCTCCATGAAGTTTAGGTCTACACCACTGCTAATTGTTACACTTAAACCAATCACTGTCAATAGGTTGAATCGAGTCACTCCATCCCACACCTCTCACACAGCACATGGACCAGTGGTTCTAAAACGTTGTGGTCTGCAAAGATACCTGAGTAGTGAGAGCTTCTGTGGCGGACCAACGCTTGATTCACTACGCGATGGAACAGATGTCAGTAATCTCAAGCGTGCTACAAGAAGCAGGGAGCTAGGCCCCAGTTTTGAAAACAATTTTGAAATAATTTCTATTTGGAAAGTTCATACCATTTATAATCGGATATTTCTTTTTTTATCGATAAAAAATTAATGATGCCGAATCTTAAAATTTGAACGACTTTCTGGCTGACCCTCGGGTACTTATGGTCAAATACTTTAGGATTGAGAACCACCGACACAGAATAATAGTTCAGAGCCCAGCATCATAACATGAAACAATACCGACACTAACCAAATTCTCTTTAATTCCGTTCTTTGAATGATAATGAGATCAAAAGGTATCAGAAAGAAATCTAGAAAGTGATGTCACCCCCCCCCCCCTCCCCCCAACAACCCCCCCCCCCCCCATTGGGATCATTTCCGGTGACTTACAATCACCTAGCTAGACCGTTCTTTGAATGAAAATGAGATCAAAAGGTATCAGAAAAAAATCTAAAAAGTGATGTCCCCCCCCCCCCCCTACCCCCAACCACCCCCCCCCCCCCATTGGGATCATTTCCGGTGACTTACAATCACCTAGCTAGAAATGTTTTTAAGTTAAGTTAAACCGGATGTTTTTACAACCATTCTTTAGTTTATTTTAATCGGTTGGGTCTTACAATCGTATCTGCCATCCACACACCCGCAGTGGTTGCCCCCACGAGGCCCGGTGGTGCAGATTAGATCTCAAATCGTGATAGTGTACGCCATGTTTCTATGGTCGAATGTGTGTCGGCTGCGCAAAACTCCCGCACCTTTTCACCGTTTGGTGCAGTTAGACAAACAAACCAATTTTCGTGACCTGATTCGGTGGAGCCGGAGTCGCAGACCTGTAAAAACGTCACGACTGTGCCGCATGCCGAGCCCGAGATCAAAATATTTTTGCACAATTGCCAACAGCGGCGCTCTAAAAATACGCTGTGGTTGTAGTACACATCCTGCTCCACTGCCTCCCCCCCCCCCCCCCCCC
>CAXITT010000085.1:623075-634286 GCA_964033795.1 Lymnaea stagnalis
CCCCCCCCCCCCCCCCCACGAAAAAAATTCCGAACAGTTGTTGAACTACAGCCAACGTTCCCCACATCCCCCCACCCACCCTCCCCATGTCACGGGGTTCGTACTAGTACGTACGGCATGTGATTAGAATAAACATAAAATATATCTGTACGCATGGTGCAACGGGGCCCCCTAACTCCACAGTGATACGACTCACGGAGTAGGTGCAATGTAACCAACTGGGAGAGGACAAGCTCCAGGTTTGATGTAATGCCAACCTTCGTGAAATGCAGGGGGGAATTCCTGTGACGCATTTCTGATAGTATACTTAACCAAGTGAACTGTAGTGTCTGACCGTTGTCTCACCAAGTGAACTGGAGTGTCTGACCGTTGTCTCACCAAGTGAACTGGAGTGTTTGACCGTTGTCTCACCAAGTGAACTGGAGTGTCTGACCGTTGTCTCACCAAGTGAACTGGAGTGTCTGACCGTTGTCTCACCAAGTGAACTGTAGTGTCTGACCGTTGCCTCACCAAGTGAACTGTAGTGTTTTGGTTGTTGTTTCACCAAGTGAACTGTAGCGTTAGACCGTTGTCTCACAAAGTGAACTGTAGTGTCTGACCGTAGTGTCACCAAGTGAACTGTCGTGTTTGTTCATTGTCTCACCAAGTGAACTGTAGCGTTTGACCGTTGTTTCACCAAGTGAACTGTAGTGTTTTGGTTGTTGTTTCACCATGTGAACTGTAATTTTTGACCGTTGTCTCACCAAGTGAACTGTCGTGTTTTGGTTGTTGCTTTACCAAGTGAACTGTAGCGTTTGACCGTTGTCTCACCAAGCGAACTGTAGTGTTTTGGTTGTTGTCTCACCATGTGAACTGTAGTGTTTGGTCGTTGTCTCACCAAGTGAACTGTAGTATTTGACTGTTGTCTCACCAAAGGAACTGTAGTGTTTGGTCGTTGAAGTTTGCATCTAGTCATTGCTGAATCATGGTAAATATGTATAGGTCGGGCTGTAATGGATTAGTTCAATACTCGACCTAAGTCCACGACAGGAATTAAATATATGAACAATTGTGCACTGAACTTTCTTCTCCTACCTCCTTGAGTTTCCCAATTCGTTGTTTCCCAACTCCTTGCATTTCCACCCTCCTTGTGTTTCCCATCTCCTTTGGTTTTCCCACCTTCTTGTGTTTCCCAACTCCTTTGGTTTTCCCAACTCCATTTTTCTCCAACTCCTTGTGTTTCCGTATCTTTGTGCTCTCTCCCCCCCCCCTTTTTTTTTTCCCCAACTATTGTGATTAGTCCAGACTGTTTTGATATTTCATTATTAAATGTCCCGTCTAACCCAGGCAACACTTTGGTAGGAAGGGGGTCGGTGGGGTCCGTCCACCACATTGCAGACCAAGTATTGTCTTGTATAAAGACCAAGTTTTTGTCTTGTATAAAGACCAAGTTTTGTCATGTGTAAAGACCAAGTTATTGTCTTGTATAGAGACCAATCTATTGTCTGGCATACAATTCAAGTTTTCGTCTTGTCTGCAGACCAAGTTATTGTCTCGTATGCAGATATGCAGAACAATTTATTGTTTCGTATGCAGGCTGTGAAGAATAATGACCATCGTATATGTTCTTTCACTTCCTATAATCTTGGTTTTGAAAAATCCCACTTTCGACAACAACAAGGAGATTACTTAAGTTTTTTTTTTTTTTTTTTTTTTTTTTTTTTTTTGTTTTTTTCCGTTTTTTTTTTTTTTCTTTTTTTTTTTTACTGTGATCTGTTTCTTGCCGTATTTTTATTTTTACTGTTCGCCGGGGAAGACTTTTAGCCGAAGCGTCCACATCTTATTGTGCTGTCTTTTGATTCAAGCGTCCACACACCTTGTTCCACTATTTCATTCACACAGCTTGAACGCAGTCCTTCATTTATTATCTTTTAATTTAAGTCAGCATTTTCAGGTACACTACTAGTGACTCCAAACCAACCTACCCTCAAAGCAACCTACCCCCAACCGAACCTAGCCACAAGCCAACCTAGCCTTAACCCAACCTAGCCCCAACCCAACCTGCCCCCAATCCAACCTACCCCAACCCAACCAAGCCCCAACAAAACCTACCTCCAACCTACCCCAACCCAACGTAGCTCCAACCCAACCTAGCCGCAACCCAACCTACCCCCAACCCCCCTAGCCCCATGGGGGGATCGGGGTCCCCCCCTAGCCCCAACCCAGCCTATCCCAAACCCAACCTTCCCCCATCCAAACTAACCCCAACCCAACCTACCCCCAACCCAACATACCCACAACCCAACCTAGCCCCAACCCAACCTACCCCAACCCAACCTACCCCCACCCAACCTAGCCCAAACAAAACCCACCCCCAATTCAACCCACTACAACTCACCCTACCCCAAAAACCCAACCTAGCCCAAAACCCAGCTTTATCCCCTCGCCAAAGCTACCTCAACTCAACCTTCCCCAAACCAACCTACTCCAACCCAACCTACCCCACAACCCAGCTTAATCCCCAAACCAAACCTACTCCCAACAAACCTACCAATCCCCCCCCCCCCCCCCCCCCCCCCCCCATCTCCTCCACTTCCTTAAAGATCTCACAACGCTTTCACACAGTCATCATCAGCTTGACAAAGTGTTGTCTTGAAATGGCCAGCAGTAGTTGGTGCCCACGCCATCAGACCCACCAGACCCACCAGACACATTATGCAACTGATTTAACGCTCTGCCTTGAGCGTTCACCTTTCCCTCGGCCCATTTGTATTTCTCGTCTTCCAGGTGGTTTTTGGGGGGCCGTAGAGAATATTTAGTGTAAACCATATATCAAGCTTGAGTGTAAACATAAATCAGTCTTGAGTGTAAACCTGAAAAAAGGGACAAAAATACATAACTTATAAAATGTATTTTAAAATAAAATATATAATAAATTCACCAAAAAAGGGATGTAATAGATTTATTTCCTAAACTAACTTAGCTCCCTTACCTTTCTTTAACCTATTTGCTCCTAGTGGTCTTATGTTTTTGGTGGTCACAGCACACCGTTGACATCATCTCACAATTTCTGACTTTGTTACAGCTGAATATGTTCAATAACATACTTTCTACAACAATTGACTTTGTTACAGCTGACTATGTTCAATAACAGACTTTCTACAACAATTGACTTTGTTACAGCTGACTATGTTCAATAACAGACTTTCTACAACAATTGACTTTGTTACAGCTGACTATGTTCAATAACAGACTTTCTACAACAATTGACTTTGTAACAGCTGACTATGTTCAATAACTGACATTCTACAACAATTGACTTTGTTACAGCCGACTATGTTCAATAAAAGACATTCTACAACAATTGACTTTGTTACAATAAAAGACTTTACTATTACATTAAATTACTTCGTTACATCGTTTGACTTTGTTACGATAAAAGAAAATTACATTAACTATGTTACACAAACTAAGCCATGCTCTGCCTCAGTGGCGTAGCTAGTGGGGTGCGGGGGCGTGGGGATGACACCATCTCAGGGAGCTGACACGAAATTGAAAAACTGCATATTTACAGATCACACACTGCTGGGTCTAACTGAATTCATAAAAAGATAACCAATCACACGTAACTTTCCCACGCATGTAACCCAACCAAATGCGTGCTTGATTAAAAGTTCAAGAGTAATAACGTCAGAAAAAAACTTGTTTGACAATGATTCAAAGCCGATCGAAGTGTTCCGGTAACTTCCGTAAGTGACAGGAAGATAATATTTATCTAAATTCTGAGAAGTAAAGCTTTCCATTGATATCAAATGCGGTGTGCTCGGGCCATTCTAATCACATGTCACCTTCTTTTTAAGTACATTTACGTCCCTAGCCCTCAAATTAATGTGTTTTTCTTCTCGTCATTGTTACACCGTGGATTTATTTTAACAAGAACAAATCCATCGCGGAAGTCGGGGGGGGGGCCTGAGGGGGGGCTGAGGGGGGGGGGCTGAGGGGGGGATGACGCCATGAGTTTACCACACCGGGTTACACCAACCCTAGCTACGCCACTGCTTTGCCCTGACGCTGCATGCTTTCTTAGATTCCCCCTCTAAAGAACAAATCCATCGCGGAAGTCGGGGGGGGGGCCTGAGGGGGGGCTGAGGGGGGGGGCTGAGGGGGGGATGACACCATGAGTTTACCACACCGGGTTACACCAACCCTAGCTACGCCACTGCTTTGCCCTGACGCTGCATGCTTTCATAGATTCCCCCTCTTAAAATTAAAATGTTTCTCTCCCTGACATCTTGCTTTATGTTTGCCAATGCATGGCATGTAAGACATCAAGGGGAACTAATTCCCTTTGAAGGGGGATCACTGAAAAGCATTTTTTTTTCATCTGAGGTATTAAATAAAGATTCCACAGATGGCTGTTCAAAAATAATTGATGAAATATAGGGCATCTTGTTCTTTTTAATCCTTAAAGCAGGTAGAAAACTGGAGAATTTCAAAGTAGACCATTATTACTCAAAATAGTCAGCGAAACTCGACAAATGGGTGAATGCACAAAATAGACCTACATTAACAAGAAAGTATTTCAAAAGGTAAAAGGATGGAGCTGTGGCAACCTGAAGGGTTTAAAGCAGAGGCGTAGCGAGAGGGGGTAGGGGGGACAGATGTCCCCGGGCGCAAGCTAGTTAGGGGCGCCAAAATATGCTTTGATATATATTATTGGTAAAAATAATGGGTTTAAGAGTTGAAAAAAAGAAAAGGGGGCGCTTTAAAATGGATCTTGTCCCCGGGCGCGAATCTTGCCCCCGGGCGCCAAACACCCTAGCTACGCCACTGGTTTCAGGAGAATATTTAACAGTTAGCAGTAAATGGCAGCCAACACATGTTGTAAAGAGATCTGGCTCAAATCCCAGCCATGATATCACATAACTCACAAAAATAATTTAATGGATGTCTATAAAAATTTATAAATACATAAAAAAAAAAAAAAAAAAATAATTTTTAAAAAAAATTTAATGGATTTTTATAAAAATTTATAAAAAAAAAAAAAAAAAAAAAAAAAATAATTTTTAAAAAATTCGCTTATTTTCACCTACACCGACAAAGAGACACACGCAAAGACAGACCAACATACAGACACACGGACACCCACTCACATATCCACTAGCTCCAACACTGTGTTGTTGTTTGTACATTGTGCACATTGACATCATCTTCGCCCTTAGTAGTTGTACATTGTGCACATTGGCATCATCTAGGAAGTTCGTAGTTGTACATTGTGTACATTGACATCATCTAGGCAGTTCGTAGTTGTACATTGTGTACATTGACATCATCTGGACAGTTCGTACCTGTACAATGTGTACATTGACATCATCTAGGCAGTTCGTAGTTATACATTGTGTACATTGACATCATCTGGGCAGTTCGTAGTTGTACATTGTGTACATTGACATCATCTGGGCAGTTCGTAGTTGTACGTTGTGTACACTGACATCATCTTGACCGTCTTTTGTGACGTACATCACTGACCTTCCTTTCATGACGCAAGTTATTATATTTTTTTAAATTTTATCTAACAAACCAGGTCGAAAAAATGCCAACTCTCCTCACTACCTACCCACAACACATTTAACTTCTTTAAAAAAAATTAAAAATCTCGAAATCAAATGGTGAAGACGTGAAGAGATAATAATATGTAGACTATATACAAGATAACATGTTAAAAATTATTTCCGATGAATTACCCACGATATAAACCAGATATGAGGGTTCTGCTAATAGGTTTAATCACATGACCCTTGTCAGTTCCTGTAGGTAAATTCACTTTCTCCCCACCACCTTCCCCCACCCCCTCCTTTTTTTTTTCGTGCCACCAGCAGACGCGTGAGGCAGATACGAAAGTGGTGGTGGGGGCATAGGTGGGAAGATGTTGCGTCTCACTTTTAATTACACCTGCGCGGTACAGGTGTCCGGGAATTTGTCTTTACACGATGTGTGTGGTGTTTCTGACGGTTGTCTAGAAATGGGACACGAGAACCACTGAAGGACGGGAAAATGGTGGGGCTTAAGAAGGGCGCTGTTCATGACGATTGTGTTAAATTAAAAGGTACTCTTGTGTAGGCACCTGTAACATAAACAGGGCACAGCAGGGAACACGGGGGTCAGGAAACACGTGAGAGAAGACCACAACAAAGAAAGAAAGTGTCGGCAAAAAGCCTTCTCCAGGAGAACAATAAAACACTAATAATTTAAATTAAAAAAATTAAAATCTCCAAAAAACATGATCTCTTAAAATATATGAATATTTATTTTCGCGTACAAATATTAATAAATAAAACAAAGACATGTGGTCTAATCTGAGCCAATCTTAAGCTCCTGTGGCTGGCAGACCACTGCTCCACAGACCACTGCTCCACAGACCGCTGCTCCACAGACCGCTGCTCCACAGACCGCTTCTTCACAGTCCACTGCTCCACAGACCCCTTCTCCACAGACCACTGCTCCACAGACCACTGATCCACAGACCGCTGCTCCACAGACCGCTGCTCCACAGACCGCTGCTCCACAGACCGCTGCTCCACAGACCGCTGCTCCACAGACCCCTTCTCCACAGACCACTGCTCTACGACCGCTGCTCCACAGACCACTACTCGAGCTCGACACCACGTGACTGTCAGACCGCTGCTTCACAGACCGCTGCTCCACAGACCGCTGCTCCATAGACACCGACTCCACAGACCGCTGCTCCACAGACCGCTGCGCCAGCTCAACACCATATTCCTAACAATGTATTTATTTATGCTTATGTTCAAACAAAAACTCTTTTTGCATTTCACATTACCTTTAATTAGCGTGTGTAAGCACTGCGCCATGTGCAGTTCCTTCGTAGCATTTCAAAGCACCCGATCAACACAAATATTTCTATGGAAGAAACCAGTTATCCTTGAAATAACAATCAATATCCAAATTATTTCTCTCCCTTTGATTCGTCCTTCCCTGTTACTAGATATATCAAATGAATACTCCCCCCTTTCATTGCACAAACTTGGACATTTCCAACTTCCTGTTTGAGATAAGCCTTGTCGATGACTCTGAGCAGTCTTAATATAACACACAAAAAAATTAACAAAAGCCCCCTTGTTTGCAACGAGACAGTTAGACAAGACATCCGTTGTTTGGACCAATCAAAGCAGCTGTGTTTACGTGTGTGTGTGTGTGTGTGTGTGTGTGTATGTCTGTTTTTTGTGTGTGTGTGTGTTTTTTTTGTACACTCGCCAATGAAAATGCATACTTCCTGGTAACTGGCCATCAATCCAATAAAGTGAACATGCCCCAATAAATCTAAGGATGAATGTTATGTTAACTGAGGTAGCCACATAAGCGTAGACATACAGTTGGGTACGACAGGATTAGGCCCCAGTGGCGACGACATACTGGTGATTGAGACAGATAGGCGGCCCCAGTGGTGGAGTCAAAAGGTGGGTATGACATGTATGTGGCCCCAGTCGTGGAGTCAAAAGGTGGGTACGGCATGTATGTGGCCCCAGTGTTGGGGTCAAAAGGTGGGTACGACATGTATGTGGCCCCAGTGGTGGAGTCAAAAGGTGGGTAAGACATGTATGTGGTCCCAGTGGTGGAGTCAAAAGGTGGGTACGACATGTATGTGGCCCTAGTGGTGGAGTCAAAAGGTGGGTACGACATGTATGTGGCCCCAGTGTTGGAGTCAAAAGGTGGGTACGACATGTATGTGGCCCCAGTGGTGGAGTCAAAAGGTTGGTACGACATGTATGTGGCCCCAGTGTTTGAGTCAAAAGGTTGGTACGACATGTATGTGGCCCCAGTGTTGGAGTCAAAAGGTGGGTACGACATGTATGTGGCCCCAGTGGTGGAGTCAAAAGGTTGGTACGACATGTATGTGGCCCCAGTGTTGGAGTCAAAAGGTGGGTACGACATGTATGTGGCCCCAGTGTTGGAGTCAAAAGGTGGGTACGACATGTATGTGGCCCCAGTGTTGGAGTCAAAAGGTGGGTACGACATGTATGTGGCCCCAGTGTTGGAGTCAAAAGGTGGGTACGACATGTATGTGGCCCCAGTGTTGGAGTCAAAAGGTGGGTACGACATGTATGTGGCCCCAGTGTTGGAGTCAAAAGGTGGGTACGACATGTATGTGGCCCCAGTGTTGGAGTCAAAAGGTGGGTACGACATGTATGTGGCCCCAGTGTTGGAGTCAAAAGGTGGGTACGACATGTATGTGGCCCCAGTGTTGGAGTCAAAAGGTGGGTACGACATGTATGTGGCCCCAGTGTTGGAGTCAAAAGGTGGGTACGACATGTATGTGGCCCCAGTGTTGGAGTCAAAAGGTGGGTACGACATGTATGTGGCCCCAGTGTTGGAGTCAAAAGGTGGGTACGACATGTATGTGGCCCCAGTGTTGGAGTCAAAAGGTGGGTACGACATGTATGTGGCCCCAGTGTTGGAGTCAAAAGGTGGGTACGACATGTATGTGGCCCCAGTGTTGGAGTCAAAAGGTGGGTACGACATGTATGTGGCCCCAGTGTTGGAGTCAAAAGGTGGGTACGACATGTATGTGGCCCCAGTGTTGGAGTCAAAAGGTGTGTACGACATGTATGTTGCCCCAGTGGTGGAGTCAAAAGGTGAGTACGACATGTATGTGGCCCTAGTGGTGGAGTCAAAAGGTGGGTACAACATGTATGTGGCCCCAGTGGTGGAGTCAAAAGGTGGGTACAACATGTATGTGGCTGCGTGGATGGGTTGTATGTGTGTGTTTGCGTGTGTGTGTACGTGTGCACGAGCAGTAGGTATGTCTGCCGAATGGCGGAATGTCTTAAACCAGGAAAGAACTCAGGGTGTGACGCATTCATAAAGAACAATTACTATAAACTAACATTAGAAGACTTATGGGCATGTGATGGTCAAGCGGTCATTCTTACTTGGTTTACAATGTGCTTTCAAGATTTGGCTGGTGGCTGTAAAACTTTTACCAACATTTTGTAGCTTAAAATCAGTTCACACACTAACTATCGAGAGAGAGAGAGAGAGAGAGGCATACAGACAGACAGAGAGCAAGATAGAGACAGGCAGACAGAGAGCGAGATTGAGACAGACAGACAGACAAAAAGACATCCATACATACATACATACATACATACATACATACATACATACATACATACATACATACATACATACATACATACATACATACATACATACATACATACACACATACACACATACACACATACACACATACACACATACACACAGACACACACACAGACACACACACACACATACACACATACATACACACATACATACACACATACACACATACATACATACATGCATACATGCATACATACATGCGTACATACGTACAGGCGTACAGACGTACAGACGTACACACATACAGACATACCAGACGTACACACATACAGATATACAGACATACAGACATACAGTCATACAGACAGACAGACAGTTAGACAGAGCGAGATAGAGATAGATAAAGAGGGCGACAGACAGACTGACAGACAGAGATACACTGTTCTTAATGTCAAACGTCATGGAGGAACCAGTGTCTGTTTGTTCAACAAGCTTGATCAGACTAAAACCTGTCTGTGACAGACAAACCTGATCAGACCAAAACCTGTCTGTGACAGACAAACCTAATCAGACCAAAACCTGTCTGTGACCGACAAACCTAATCAGACCAAAACCTGTCTGTGACAGACAAACCTAATCAGAACAAAACCTGTCTGTGACAGACAAACCTAATCAGACCAAAACCTGTCTGTGACAGACAAACCTAATCAGACCAAAACCTGTCTGTGACAGACAAACCTAATCAGACCAAAACCTGTCTGTGATCTGAAACCTAATAGTTGTATCTGAAACGTAATTGTTGGATCTGAAACCTAATAGTTGTATCTGAAACCTAATAGTTGTATCTGAAACCTAATTGTTGGATCTGAAAACTAATAGTTGTATCTGAAACCTAATAGTTGTATCTGAAACCTAATAGTTGTATCTGAAACCTAATAGTTGTATCTGAAACCTAATAGTTCTATCTGAAACCTAACACGTTTGATGATGAAATAAGTTTTAGTATCATCTTCCTATGTAGGATGATGCCCTACCTACCTGGCGATGCCCACTATTGTGATGCTCTACATGGCGATGCCCTATATGGCGATGCTCTACATGGTGATGCCCTATATGCCAATTTTTTTGTAGCCGCCCCCCCCCCAGACCCCACATCAAAGTTTAACTGTATTCGCCTATATGGCGATGCTCTACATGGTGATGCCCTATATGCCAATTTTTTTGTAGCCGCCCCCCCCCCCCAGACCCCACATCAAAGTTTAACTGTATTCGCCTCTGACGTCCCCCAAAGTCCTGAATCGTTAAATTATAATAGATATATTCAGCATAAATTGTTTTCAGTGACCTTGACCCTGCCCAAGGTTGCCAACGATACGCACGAGCATGCACACAGATGATTATAATATTGTTGATGCGTCTCTGCATAATTCATCAGCTCTTTCGGCCCTTGTGCTGGTGACAGCGATGGCCGCCAATCCACGCTTTATCCTCGGATAAATAGGACAATATATCCACGAGTTGCATGCCGGGTAATTTTTCCAGCGATGTGTGCTGCTTTCATACACTGCACTCTTTAACTCCCGCTGTTTTTTTGTCATTTTGGGAATATTAATTGATATTTGATTAATTGATATTTGATGAATTGTTATTGAAGGCTTGTGACTTAGGGTTTAGAGCAAAAGGAGATCAAATTCGACATGAATAATATCAACAAAGGTGCGTCTTTCATTGACATGAAACGGATCCAACTGTGGATTACTGTGTTGCACAATTTAAATTTTATACAAGAACTTTTCTGGATATGGTGTTGTTTTTTGGTTTATTTTATTTTAAGGGAAATTTTTGGCGACATGCAGTTGAGGGGGTAGATTAAGGGGGTTGATTAAGGGGGTAGATTAAGGGGGTAGGTGGAGGGGGTAGGTTCGGAGGGTAGGTTGAGGGGGTAGGTTGAGGGAGTAGGTTGAGGGGGTAGGTTGAGGGGGTAGATTAAGGGGGTAGGTTGAGGGTGTAGGTTGAGGGGGTAGGTTGAGGGGGTAGATTGAGGGAAAAGGTTGAGGGGGTAGGGTGAGGGGGTAGGGTGAGGGGGTAGGATGAGGGAGTAGG
>CAXITT010000085.1:645291-655623 GCA_964033795.1 Lymnaea stagnalis
CTTTAAGCAAAACAAAATACATTCCGGGGAAAATCCGTCGACCCATGTTCACCTTGATTGTGATCTCATTTTTAAGAAAAGTAGAATTTATTCCTGCACGTTAGGGAAACAAATTTAGTGGAAATTGTTCTGCGAAGTGTAGCAACATCCGGTTGTATGGACACATATTAAAGGTGTTCCTGTTCCTTGAGCTGAAGAAGCTAATGGGATGACATATGCGCGCCTTTCATTTTCATCCATATTTTATTGCAAATTATTACCACAAGCCAAATTTCCGCGCATCTGTAACAACTAGAAGACGAGATAGCTTACATTTGAAGTCAACGGAAAACATCAAGCTTATCTATAGCCCCGCGTCCAATTTTCTACTGAAGATTAAGTGGAATTCTGTTTTATTCGATGAAGTATTTTGTTTTGCTTAAAGGTGTCTTAGCCGACGTCACATTCCGACATGCGTGTACTTTTGGCAGAGCTGCGATTTCGGGGTCGTAAAGAACGAAGGAGTGGAGTCGAAGCATAGAGTTCCAATGGCTAATCAAAGGCGAAAATTAACACTTTAATACTACATTCATGTCAAGTTTTACTGTAATGTTTTTTTTTTCATTATAGACTTGTGTGTGGGCGTGTGTGTGCGTGTCTGTGCGTGTGTGGGCGTGTGTGTGCGTGGGAATGTGTGTGCGTGTGTGGGCGTGTGTGTGCGTGTGTGGGCGTGTGTGTGCGTGTGTGGGCGTGTGTGTGTGCGTGGGCATGTGTGGGCGTGTGTGTGCGGTTGTGTGCGTGTGTGGGCGTGTGTGGGCGTGTGTGTTGGTTGGTTGGTTGTGTTTTCAAATATTTTTTCTTCTTCTTCTTTTCCTCTCTTCTCAGGCGCAGTTGACATGGCCAGCAGCATAGAACATACCAAGAAACTTCATAACAGGAAGCACTGCGTGACCCGCAGCTCAAATACACCTTACTCGAACAATTCTGCGTTTGGCATTGAGGTCGAGTCGGGGAGGAGAGGTGTGGGAGAGGGGAGGTGTGGGAGAGGATTGCACCTGTTCACCCCGCCAGGTACATTCACGTATTTGTGACGATCAACAGAATCTGCGTATGCAAGGCAAAAAAAAAATAAAAGATATATATATATTTATATAAAAAGGGAGAATCTAAGACTGTGCAAGGATGATATATTTCCTTTATTTCCTTATGTAATCGCTATACGTGGTCAGAGATATTACTTATTAGACACATAATGAGATATGGTGTGTCTTTACTGTAAGAGTCGTCAGATCAGTGCTTCCCCACTGTAGCACGCGCTCTACTTATTTCATGGATGTTTCATATTTAACGACATCACTTTCAATCAGATGACACTATCATCGAACTTGGCACCAGTCTGTAGCACCCACTGTAGCATGCGCTCTACTTATTTCATGGATGTTTCATATTTAACGACATCACTTTCAATCAGATGACACTATCATCGAACTTGGCACCAGTCTGTAGCACCCACTGTAGCATGCGCTCTACTTATTTCATGGATGTTTCATATTTAACGACATCACTTTCAATCAGATGACACTATCATCGAACTTGGCACCAGTCTGTAGCACCCACTGTAGCACGCGCTCTACTTATTTCATGGATGTTTCATATTTAACGACATCACTTTCAATCAGATGACACTATCATCGAACTTGGCACCAGTCTGTAGCACCCACTGTAGCACGCGCTCTACTTATTTCATGGATGTTTCATGTGTAAAGACATCCCTTGCAATCAAACTTAGCCCGAGTCGTCTTGAATGGTGTCATGTCTCGTAATGAAACGCTCAGCTGACTCCAAGTTCTAAAAATGGAAATCTAAAAAGTCGTCTGATGACATCGCTTTGTCTTGTTTGTCATGCCAAGAGGGGGTGGGAGGGGGGATTGGGGGTGGGGGTCAGGTCACGTCTGCTGAAATTAACGTCACGCTCAATGTGACCACATGCTCGTGTATTTTAGGATATTTGCGGCTCCCTACCGTAAAAGACTAATGAAACAGTTGGGCATTATATCGAGTTAGCTTAGCCCAAGTAGATTTTAATATATATGTTAACGTTATTGTTTTTTGTTGTTGTTTTGTTGTTGTTGTTTTTTTTTTTTTTTTTTTTTTTTTTTTGTGTTGATTTTTTTTGGGGAGCCCCCTTTTTTTTTTTTTTTTTTTTTTTTTTTTTTTGTTTTTTTTTTGTTTTTTTTTTTTTTTTTTTTTTTTTTTTGCAGATGTAGATTTTCAGGCGAGACGCCCTTTTGATTATCTTTTGTGGCTATTCAGGCTGTCTCGCATCTCTTCTTCACTGATTTTTGTTTTTTTTTTTTTTTTTTTTTTTTTTTTTTTTTTTTTTTTTTTTTTTTTTTTTTTTTTTTTGCAGATGTAGATTTTCAGGCGAGACGCCCTTTTGATTATCTTTTGTGGCTATTCAGGCTGTCACGCATCACTTCTTCACTGTTTCATGCTTTACGGTGAGACGCATTGCCGAAGAGAAAAAAACAAACCTGTAGGCCTATACGGGTTCCACCAATACACATCCATGGACTGGTCCAAGATCCGCCCACGAGGCGAAATCAAACAACGTGACGGCATGACAGCATGACAGCATGACGGCATGACAGCATGACAATTGTTAAAAAAAGAAATTTAAAAAAACTCGAAAAGCATACCAAATATTTAAGGTACAAGTAAATAAAATATTTACGAAACGGGACAGACTATCAAACTAATCCATGAAAGGAAACAATTTCAAGAAGCATTTACGATCGTTAAGCCCCGAGCCCTCTTCGCATGTCCCTCCCCCCCCCCCACCACCACCCCTTCCATTTGCCTGAAAACGAACATAAACACCACCTTACGGGGGCGCCTAGTTAGAAAATCGCTCCCCCGGGGCGCCAAACCGTACGCGGCCCACACCGCCATATACCAAAACAACAACGGAGAAAATGTCAACAATCCACTTACAACCGACAAAACCTGGCCAGTTTTTGCATTGAACGCTTTAACATGCCTGATAGGAATCATGAATGGGCAATACACAATTCATAAAAATTAGAAAAAAACATCGTGACGTAGGATACCACGTGACAAGAATCGTGACAAGCGCGGAGATCGCAAATGTCAGTTGTACTATAAGGAGTGGGCGACATAATTGTATAAAAAAAAGCATTTAAACATTCAATCAAAACTCAATCATTTAGACATTCAATCAACACTCAAGCATTTAGACATTCAACCAACACTCAAGCATTTAGACATTCAATCAACACTCAAGCATTTACACATTCAATCAACACTCAAGCATTTAGACATTCAATCAACACTCAAGCATTTACACATTCAATCAACACTCAATCATTTAGACATTCAATCAACACTCAAGCATTTAGACATTCAATCAACACTCAAGCATTTACACAGTCAATCAACACTCAATCATTTACACATTCAATCAACACTCAATCATTTACACATTCAATCAACACTCAATCATTTAGACATTCAATCAACACTCAAGCATTTAGACATTCAATCAACACTCAAGCATTTAGACATTCAATCAACACTCAAGCATTTAGACATTCAATCAACACTCAATCATTTACACATTCAATCAACACTCAATCATCTAGTTTGCCTCACGTGTCATTATTTTGTTCTAACGTCCACAACGCCGAACCCCCTCCTCCCCCCCCCCCCCCCCTTTTCTTTTCCCGGGGAACATTTGTGCGTGTGTGTGTGTGTTAGCACATCGCCATGTTTAGAGTCTGTTAAAAGTACAATTATGGGATTAGTATTTCCCAATGTGGAGTGACATGGAAGGGATTAGCTTGATTCCTATTGGCAAGGCCACGCCCTTATCATAATCTCTAATCCAAACGTTTGGTTGTGTGTTGTGCCTCGGGTTTGGGGATGTCAGGTAAATAGGCGGTGAAGGGGGGAGGTGTGCTGTTGAATGTCAACTGCGACATGTATGGATTGTGTTGATCTGAACATGTCTAACAGTTTCAGTTGTTACAGTTGTCTTAACAGCCCAGACATCGCCTAAGATACGGGCTACACCTGTCATTATTGCTCATTGGGGACTTATATAAACTATGCAATGGGAGCTTAGAAGTGCCTTCTTTTATAGTGACCCGTTGATTGGTAGCTTAGAAGTACCTTGTCTTAGTGCCTCGTTGATTGGTAGCTTTGAAGTACCTTGTCTTAGTGCCTCGTTGATTGCTAGCTTTGAAGTACCTTGTCTTAGTGCCTCGTTGATTGGTAGCTTTGAAGTACCTTGTCTTAGTGCCTCGTTGATTGGTAGCTTAGAAGTACCTTGTCTTAGTGCCATGTTGATTGGTAGCTGTGAAGTACCTTGTCTTAGTGCCTCGTTGATTGGTAGCTTAGAAGTACCTTGTCTTAGTGCCATGTTGATTGGTAGCTTTGAAGTACCTTGTCTTAGTGCCTCGTTGATTGGTAGCTGTGAAGTACCTTGTCTTAGTGCCTCGTTGATTGGTAGCTTTGAAGTACCTTGTCTTAGTGCCTCGTTGATTGGTAGCTTAAAAGTACCTTGTCTTAGTGCCTCGTTGACTGATACTACAAGTGCACTGTTAACATTGATTGGTACCGTTGGAAAAAATGTTTTTGCTCAGCACTTTTATGTTTACATTTTTTTTTTCATTTATACCGAAATGTCCTTCAAGACATGTACTACCGCTGCTAACAACCTCTACAACCCACTTCTACATTACACATCTAAACCCCAGCCTTACAACCCACCTCTGCAACCGAGCAACAACAACCGACCCTACAGCAAACCCTCACAACTAACTATTAGATCGGACCCTTAAAACCGAACCAACAACCAACCCTTACAACCGACCCGGAAAACCGAACCCCAAACCCAATCCTTACAACCGACTCCTAAAACCAACCCTTACAACCGACTCCTAAAACCAACCCTACCACCAACCCCTAAAACCAACCCTTACAACCGACTCCTAAAACCAACCCTACCACCAACCCCTAAAACCAACCCTCACAACCGACCCGTAAAACTGACCCCTAAAACCAATCCTTACAACAGACTCCTAAAACCAACCCTTACAACCGACTCCTAAAACCAACCCTTACAACAGACTCCTAAAACCAACCCTTACAACAGACCCCTAAAACCAACCCTTACAACAGACTCCTAAAACCAACCCTTACAACAGACTCCTAAAACACATCCTTACAACCGACCTTTAAAACCAACTCTACCACCAACCCCTAAAAACAACCCCTACAACCGACTCCTAAAACAAACCCTTAAACAGACTCCTAAAACCAACCCTTACAACATACCCCTAAAACCAACCCTTACAACAGACTCCTAAAACAAACCCTTACAACAGACTCCTAAAACCAACCCTTACAACAGACTCCTAAAACACATCCTTACAACCGACCCTTAAAACCAACTCTACCACCAACCCCTAAAAACAACCCTTACAACCGACTCCTAAAACAAACCCTTAAACAGACTCCTAAAACCAACCCTTACAACATAACCCTAAAACCAACCCTTACAACAGACTCCTAAAACTAACCCTTAAACAGACTCCTAAAACAAACCCTTACAACAGACTCCTAAAACAAACCCTTACAACCGACCACTAAAACCAACCCTTACCACCGACCCCTAAAACCAACCCTTACAACAGACCCCTAAAACTCATCCCAACAAATCTCCCGTACAACCCAACCCCAAATCCAACAACTTAAAGCCCACCACAAGGGCCACATTGAGTCTTTGAGACACGAGTCCATGGAGGGCTCTGTTAAGGTCAAGGTCAAAACAAAAACATATCAACTCACAGGAACCTTAGTTCCAGGGTCAAAGCAAGCGCACATCAAATCACAGGAACCTTAGTTCCAGGATCAAAGCAAGCGCACATCAAATCACAGGAATTTTATTTCCAGGGTCAAAGCTAGCACACATCAAATCACAGGATCCTTAGTTCCAGGATCATAGCAAGCACACATCAAATCACAGGAACCTTAGTTCCAGGATCAAAGCAAGCACACATCAAATCACAGGATCCTTAGTTTCAGGATCAAAGCAAGCACACATCAAATCACAGAAACCTTAGTTCCAGGATCAAAGCAAGCACACATCAAATCACAGAAACCTTAGTTCCAGGATCAAAGCAAGCACACATCAAATCACAATAACTTTAGTTCCAGGATCAAAGCAAGCACACATCAAATCACAGAAACCTTAATTCAAGGATCAAAGCAAGCACACATCAAATCACAGGAACCTTAGTCCAGGTTCCCTGACAACTGTTCTGAACATTTTAAGAACAACAATCGATCTTGTCCTCACGTCCGAAAAGGAGTTGTACACTATTCTATCTGTCAGCTATGGTGTATTTCAAAAATAGAATTTGTGAGAATAATTACCCTTATTAGAAGAGACTGACCCACATTGGACTGGTTATGTGACAATGACCCATATTTGACGGGACGTATGAGGCACTGATCAATTAATCAAGATAAGTGAAACTCTTTAGTAAGGATGCTATGTTAAATGGATGTTCAGTGAAACTGATCCATTTATAAGGATGTTATGTGAGAGTGCCCACCTTTAGAAGGATGTTATGTGAGAGTGCCCACCTTTACAAGGATGTTATGTGAGAGTGCCCACCTTTAGAAGGATGTTATGTGAGAGTGCCCACCTTTACAAGGATGTTATGTGAGAGTGCCCACCTTTAGAAGGATGTTATGTGAGAGTTCCCACCTTTAGAAGGATGTTATGTGAGAGTGTCCACCTTTAGAAGGATGTTATGTGGGAGTGTCCACCTTTAGAAGGATGTTATGTGAGAGTGCCCACCTTTAGAAGGATCTTATGTGAGAGTGCCCACCTTTAGAAGGATGTTATGTGAGAGTGCCCACCTTTAGAAGGATGTTATGTGAGAGTGCCCACCTTTACAAGGATGTTATGTAAGAGTGCCCACCTTTAGAAGGATGTTATGTGAGAGTGCCCACCTTTAGAAGGATGTTATGTGAGAGTGCCCACCTTTAGAAGGATGTTATGTGAGAGTGCCCACTTTTAGAAAGGGCTAAGTCAGAGTGACCCCATTTGTTGGGGAGAAGGTGTGACCACAACACACAGCAACATCCCCAGGTCGTAAACGAATGACAAGCACCTACAAATATGACCATGTCTGACCCACTCTTCAATCTATGACAACTTATTTAAGCAAAGAGTAGAACATCATTTCAAGTTGATGTTTTCATTATAAAGATGTTATTTTGGAACTTCACTTCGCATGAACTTCATCTGTACATCAGATTTAAAAGCATTTAAAATGTACATCTAATAACCTTATCAAATGTATCTGTAACACTCTTATGAAATGTACATCTAACAATCTTAACAAATGTACATGTAACAATTTTATCAAATGCACATCTAACAATCTTATTAAATGTGCATCTAACAATCTTATCAAATGTACATCTAACAATCTTATCAAATGTACAGCAAACAATCTTATCAAATGTAAATCTAACAATCTTATCAAATGTAAATCTAACAATCTTATCAAATGTACATCTAACAATCTTATCAAATGTACATTAACAATCTTATCAAATGTAAATCTAACGATCTTATTAAATTTACATTAACGATCTTATTAAATGTACATCTAATAATCTTATCAAATGTACATCTAACAATCTTATTAAATGTACATCTAACAATCTTATTAAATGTACATCGAACAATCTTATTAAATGTACAGCTAACAATCTTATTAAATGTACATCTAACAATCGCATAGTATGTTATTAGCAAGTTATTCAATGAAAGTTGCTGAAGTGGAAAGAAATCATTTGATGTACAGACATGATTCGTGCTACACAATTTAAAAAAAAAATAAGTGAAAGAAAAGGTGGCTGTTTGTGTGGGGGTGGGAGGGGGGTGCGGGGGGGGGGGCGTGGGGGGGGGGGGGTGGGGGGGGGGGGCGTACACTCACCACTGATGCTTTGAGGTTGTTATTTATTTATCTATTTATTTTTAAACTGCAAAGATTTCCGGCTGCTTTATAGAGTTGCTCTTTCAAAAGAATGTATCAGTTTTTAGGGGGTCTTATCGATCAGAAAACAATATCACTGTTTAACAGCTAATGGTCTGAGATCATCATGACACTATAGCATCTTTACAACACCATCAGGACACTGTAGCGTGTTTACAACACCATCAGGATGTTGAAAATATTAAGTTGCTAAGGTACTTCACAAGGAAGATAATCAAACAACAGAGGCAACCATCAAGGTTAGTTCAACGTTTTATTGTAGGAGAACAACATGGAATCCTTGCCGACATGGAGCACTCGGCAAGACAGCATAAAAACATGACGTCACTACACAATAAATAATGTGGTGAGCAAAACAATGCGCAATTAGCATTCAGCAGTTTGTCAATTTCCAACACAGGACACTGTAGCATGTTTACAACACCATCAGGACACTGTAGCATGTTTACAACACCATCAGGACACTGTAGCATGTTTACAACACCATCAGGACACTGTAGCGTGTTTACAACACCATCAGAACACTGTAGCATCTTTACAACACCATCATGACAATGTAGCATGTTTACAACACCATCAGGACACTGTAGCGTGTTTACAACACTATCAGGACAATGTAGCATCTTTACAACACCATCAGGACACTGTAGCATGTTTACAACATCATCAGGACAATGTAGCATGTTTACAACAGCATCAGGACACTGTAGCATGTTTACAACACCATCAAGACACTGTAGCATGTTTACAACACCATCAGAACACTGTAGCATGTTTTACAACTCCATCATGCCAATGTAGCATGTTTACAACTCCATCATGCCAATGTAGCATGTTTACAACACCATCAGGACACTGTAGCGTGTTTACAACACTATCAGGACAATGTAGCATCTTTACAACACCATCAGGACACTGTAGCATGTTTACAACATCATCAGGACAATGTAGCATGTTTACAACATCATCAGGACACTGTAGCATCTTTACAACACCATCAGGACACTGTAGCATGTTTACAACATCATCAGGACAATGTAGCATGTTTACAACACCATCAGGACACTGTAGCATGTTTACAACACCATCAGGACACTGTAGCATGTTTACAACTCCATCATGCCAATGTTGCATGTTTACAACTCCCTCATGCCAATGTAGCATGTTTACAACATCATCAGAATAATGTAGCATGTTTACAACACCATCAGGACACTGTAGCATGTTTAAATCTCCATCATGCCAATGTAGCATGTTTACAACTCCCCCATGCCAATGTAGCATGTTTACAACATCATCAGAATAATGTAGCATGTTTACAACACCATCATGACACTGTAGCGTGTTTACAACTCCATCATGCCATTGTAGCATGTTTACAACTCCATCATGCCAATGTAGCATGTTTACAACTTCCTCATGCCAATGTAGCATGTTTACAACACCATCAAGACACTGTAGCGTGTTTACAACTCCATCATGCCAATGTAGCATGTTTACAACTCCATCATGCCAATGTAGCATGTTTACAACTTCCTCATGCCAATGTAGCATGTTTACAACACCATCAAGACACTGTAGCATGTTTACAACACCATCAGAACACTGTAGCATGTTTTACAACTCCATCATGCCAATGTAGCATGTTTACAACACCATCAGAACACTGTAGCATGTTTACAACTCCATCATGCCAATGTAGCATGTTTACAACTCCCTCATGCCAATGTAGCATGTTTACAACACCATCAGAACACTGTAGCATGTTTACAACTCCCTCATGCCAATGTAGCATGTTTACAACACCAGACGGACAGTTCCCTTAAGTGATGGCCCCAGCAGATAAGCTCATCAACTGGACACAATCGTGGACAACGGGGGTTCGGAAAGGTTGCAACAGTCAATTACAGACCGAGACGTTTTGTTTCTTTTGTTTTGTGACCTCCAATTATGAGAATAATTATGAGTCCTCCAGGCAGGCGACAGGTCGGTTTAAAGTTACGGTAATGTGGCGTGTAAAAGTGCACTTTAATTATTACAGTTCCACGTCACAGGTCGCGCGCTGAAGGTCACTCGAAGTTCACGCGTGAATAAATAAAAGGTAATTCAAGATCAGAAGTCGTCGTCATATCTGAACCGTTCAGCACAGGCGGCGGCATTACTGTGGGGTGGTGGTGCTGGGGGGGGGGGGGGGGGGGTGGATGCAGCAATCGAAGTAGGCATCGAAAAGGGGTAGAATATTTCCTACCTCTTT
>CAXITT010000085.1:658927-673003 GCA_964033795.1 Lymnaea stagnalis
TTATAGAGGGCGTGGGTAGGTCGCATAAAAACATTGTACGACCCGATTGAACGCGAGCCCTTTGTTAACGCGATCCCATTGTAGTGTCTCCAATCAGCGCGTTAAGGCGACATTATAATGCAAGCATGGGATACGCTCCTGCCCACTAAGTGAGTGGGACCCTTACCCCCCCCCCCACCCCCTCCTTTCCGACCTAAAGAACGATCATGATCCACGTGTTGATATGATGAAAGATGAATCCCTGCCGAGAACGGAGCTCCTCTAAGATGTCCCCCCACCCCCCAACCCCCCTTGCAGATTGATTTGTCAACATGTTGACAGGACAAACTAGCTTTAAGGTTAAAAAATGAGCACTCTACCTGCTGCTCCTGTTCCCGTACTGGTCAGCTCAACATGGACACAATCATTTTCTTATGAGTTTGTTTGTTTGTTTTTTTTTTGGTTTTTTTTTTGTGTGGGGGGAAAATCATGCACACTGCTAATGATTATTATAATAAAATTATCATTTTTAACGTTATATATATATATATATAGATATATAAAATGACGGTGTCTATTTTTCGGACAGGTGCTCTGCGACAGTATTAAGCAATAGAATGAAATCTGTGACGCGAACAGCAATATACTTGTTTTTGGAATGGTACGGCATTTTTAGTGTATACATATTATAGTACAGAAGATCTTTAATTTTCCGGATGCTGAATACTGGAAGCGTCGGTTATCCGAGCCGCCCATGTCTTTAGTCCATTATTAACTTAAATTAATTAGCTAAGGGTGATTAGAGGACTTATTTTACTGATGTCGATTAGAGGACTTATTTTACTGATGTCGACTAGAGGACTAATTTTAGTGATGTCGACTAAAGGACTTATTTTGCTGATGTCGTCTAGTGGACTTATTTCACTGATGTCGATTAGAGGACTTATTTCACTCGTATCGACTAGAGGACTTATCTTACTGCTGCCGACTAGATAACTTTTTTTCACTCCTTTCGACTGTAGGACTTTGTCAAACACGTACTTCTGTCGTTGAACTCCGACTTCTGCATAAAGGGTGTCCAAAAATGCAAGAAAAATGACAAAACATAACCCACCCTAACCCCCCCCCCCCCCACACACACACACAGACACCATCACCTTCAAAAGGAATAATATTTTTTGTGGGAGGTCAAAGTTTCAACTCCTAACAACAAAACAGGCCATGTCAAAGTCACAGCACTGTCTGAATGTTGTACTTCTTGCAAGGTCCGTAACAATAGACTAGACCTTATCTTGATTGGGTCGAGTTGCGTGTTTTCAGGAAATAGACCATCATGGCGGGAATTCGATCCTTCCGTCAGACTTGAGAAACGTGTCACCATTTGAAAAGTGTCGTGTTCGCACTGTTCAACGAGCTCTTGTGTCTTGAGACAGTGGCGGATATCCTGCGACAGGTTCTCTGTTACAGACACGATTGCTATGTCCTTAGCCGTATTATGGATATCCTGGGTGTGCCAGGTTATTTTTGTACAGCTTTGTGGATATCCTGGGTGTGCCAGGTTTATTTGTACAGCTTTGTGGATATCCTGGTTGTGCCAAGTTATTTGGTACAGCTTTGTGGATATCCTGGGTGGGCCAAGTTATTTTGTAAAGCTTTGTGGATATCCTGGTTGTGCCAAGTTATTTGGTACAGCTTTGTGGATATCCTAAAGTGTGCCACGTTTACGGGTACGTCTACGTGGATATCCTTTCTCGAGTTCTTGATATTGCTTTGTGGATGTCCTTGGCGAGACATCCTTTACAGATATGTGGATACTCTGGGCCGAGTTCTTTGGCTACGAACGACTGCACTGTAACAGAGTCGGTGACTCGCATTCAATGACAGAAACCCGTGAGCCATAACCCTTGCATCGTGTGGTTCCCTTATTAAATTAACGTATGAATAGTTCATAAGCGTAATATGAAAAATATCCTCTTCTGTTGGAGTATTATGTGAACGCACTTTAAATTCCCATAAGAATGTATCCTGTAGATGTGGTCCCAATTAGGTGTATAACTAGAAATAACAGATGCATGCACTTTCTAGACATATCACGAATGGGTGGTATGCAGATGCCTCGCGTAAAAAAAATTCTATCATAGATTTATCTTTAAAGCCATCACGAAAAAGATGTCATGAGGTATACGACCGAGCCAGATGCCATTAATATACCACCGTACCAGATGCCATGTATATACGACCGTATCAGATGCCATGAATATACAACCCTACCAGAAGCCATGAATATTACAACTGTGCAAGATGTCATGAATATTACAACCGTACCAGACGTCATGAATGTACAACTGTACCAGATGCCATGACTATTACAACAGTACCAGACGTCATGAATATACAACCGTATCATTTGCGTTTGTTATTTAGATCAAATTAATTTTATTTTTATTTCGCATTATTAACAACGCACTAAAAATAACAGATGTTTGGGTTTTCCCGATAATGTAATAACGATCCAATTCTGAGGTTATATTTTTTTTATTAATCATTTTATTCATAACTTCTACATTCTGATACCATGCTTAAAATAGTTCTTTAGTTGTTACTATAAATGTAATTGTAATTTATAATAATTATACTTAACCTTTTACTAGAATAAAAGTGAATAGATACCTTTTTTTGCGCATTTAAATGTTTCCGAGCTCTTTAAAATAATAGAACATAACTATGAACTAAGAATCCGAACGTATATAAATATTTTCGGTTCTTTGCCTGCCGTTTCGGTCAGCCGGGCTCATTCTTATATATATATATATATATATATATATATATATATATATATATATATATGTGTGTGTGTGTGTGTGTAAAACAATTTTTTTTCTCTCTCTCTCTTTTTTTTCTCTATATATATATATTTTCGGTTTTTTTTCTGCCTTTTCTGTCAGCCGCGCTCATTCTTATATATATATATATATATATATATATATATATATATATATATATATATCTGTGTGTGTGTGTGTGTGTAAAACAAATCTTTTTCTCTCTCTCTCGTTTGTTTCTCTCTAAATTTCGCATAAATCTATTTACCACTTTATTGAATGTTTGCTCTTCTTCCCTCCATCACAAGACTAAACAGCGGGACACATTTAAAGGGAAATGCTAAGATGTTGGTTAAGTCACTGTTGTATTCTCTTATAATTATTGTTCTGTCTTATTTTCACGTCTAGTCTTCTAATCAACATTAAATAGGAAAGCCTTTCCAAGCCCACTTCAATATGCAAGGCTTTCGAAGCCCTCTAAAATAGGAAAGACTTTCGAGCCGTCTAAAATTGGAAAGGCTTTCGAGGCTTCTGAAGTATGCAAGGCTCTCGAAGCCCTCTTAAATAGGCAAGGCTTTCCAAGCCCACTTAAATAGGCAAGGATTAACAACCTCACTTAATATAGGTAAGGCTTTCCAAGCCCACTAAAACAGGCAAGACCCACCAAAACCATCTAATTAGACAAGACTTGCAAAGCACTCTTAAATACGCAAGGCCCGACAGCCCTCTTATTAAGAAGGCAGTGCTTGAAAGGCCCCTTTAAATTGATTAGCCTTAAAAAGCCCATTTAATTTGGACAGGCTTTCCCAGCCCCCAGCAAACAGCAAAAAATGAATTAGTCAAGAATCTGGACAATTAAAAACGATATTTTTGAATTCACTCCCCCCCCCCTTTTTTTTTTTTCAAGCCAGGGTGTAGGAAAACGAGGGGCGGGGATAGGGGGAGCTGCCCTCGGGGGGATAGATGGAGTCGGAGTGAGTTGACAGAGTGCTGGGGGGTGGGGGGGTCAGAGTGGGGAGAAAGTGGGCACGCGTGAGGTGGTGAAAGGGGGGGGGGGGGGGGGGGGGGGGGGGGGGGGGGGGGGGGGGGGGGGGGGGGGGGGGGGGGGGGGGGGGGGGGGGGGGGGGGGGGGGTGATTTCGAATGGATCTGAAACGTAAAGAGAGAAACGTTGAACAAAATAAGGATTTGAGAGGTGGACAAAATGTGTTGACGGGGGGATTTACATAGTGGTTATGAAGGATGAGTCACGAGCTTGGAGTTCAAAGTTCATGGGAGAATGACGTCACCGATCAATGAATAGGCGATGATGTGAGGAATTAAAGCTTAAGATATAGAACGAACGGCAATACAGTGTGTGGGATAGAGAGAGGGTGGGAGGGACACAGACGGAGAGGGAGAGAATGGGAGTGAGACAGAGAGACAGAGTTAGGGGGGACAGAGAGAGATAGAGAGAATACGAGATAGACGGGGAGAGAGTGGGAGAGTGACAGATGGGGGGGGGGAGATCGAGAGAAAGACTGAGAGACAGAGATGGAGTGACAGAAACAGATGGGGAGAGAGAGGCAGAGAGACAGGGTTAGAGTTACAGAGAGAAAGAGACGGAGAAGGTGAGAGAGAGGCAGAGAAAGAGAGACGAGTGAAACAGAGAGTGAAAGAAAGAGAGATAGAGAGAGAGAGAAAGAGAGAGAGAGAGAAAAGAAAGAAATAGAGAGAGAGGGAGAGAGAGAGAGAGGAAGCGCGAGGGGGAAATGGGGTAGAGCGAGAGAGACAGGGGGAAGAGAGGGATGCCATGAGAAGGTGAAGGTATGAAAGAGAAATAGAGTTAATAGGTACATGTATGACGTAGAAGAGGTTAGCAACAGGAGGAGTTAGTAGAGGTAGGATTTAGGAAATGGAGATGTTACTAAAGGCAGGGGCTAGAATAGAGACGTGTGAGTCAATGGTGCCGTCAGAAGTTAAGTCTGACTAAGCACACACATAGACGCTATAGCTATAGTCTATATGGCTGCAGTGTACAAAAAATTACCACTTTTATACGAACCACATGACATGGTTGTGTACTCTTTGACTTACCACAACCATCTTCGCTGTAAAACCTAAAGCAATATTCCAGCAATATTCCAGCAGTGAAGTGCTCAAGAATGTCAAATATCTAAACATACGAAGAAAAGAAAGAATTCTTGCAATTTTTTTAAGGTCAAGGCTTTCAGTCTTGAGGGGGAACACAAAGGCTTGGGATGCCATTAGGATTTTAAAAGCCATCTTCAGATTTCGCTGGATAATTCCTTGGCGCTGGGAAAAAAACAAAAAAAAAACATTGATTTATAATGTTAAATAAAGTGGCGAAATGATTCAGGACATGGTCGGATTTTTTATTTTGATAATTTTTTTCTTATACATTTTTTTTTTTTTTTTTTTTGTTTTTTTTGAGTTTTTTTTTCTTAAGGCCAAGTGGTTGGAACTGTATAAAATGGAGTTAAAAATCTTTCAATTGAAAAAGAAAATTGTGATATTCCCAACGAGAGTAACTAGTTTTNGAAATGATTCAGGATATGGTCGGATTTTTTATTTTGATAATTTTTTTCTTATACATTTTTTTTTTTTTTTTACTTGATCTTCTTGAGCATTTTGTTCTCAAGGCCAAGTGGTTGGAACTGTATAAAATGGAGTTAAAAATCTTTCAATTGAAAAAGAAAATTGTGATATTCCCAACGAGAGTAACTAGTTTTAGAAAATGTAAAATAAAGGGATTGAGACAGGTGGAGACTTATTTTTTTCCTCATTAGTTTAGATTTTTTTTTTTTTTAAAGGCATCTTTGTTTTCAATCGTGAATTTAATATTTAACTCTAGAAAACCCCTGAAAACAAAGTTTTGTCGTATGATTCCTTTATAAAATATAATGTCGAGCGATGAGGGGTTTAGGCTGAAAATTTGATAAAACATGCATAACGCATCTTATAAGAATACCAATTAGTGCTTCCTCTCTCACCCTCTCCACCCCCAAAGCTCGACAATGAACAATTTTTTTTCCACGCCCCTGAACTATATTCATATTCTAATGACCCAAAGCTCGACAATGAACAATTTTTTTCCACGCCCCTGAACTATATTCATATTCTAATGACCCAAAGCTCGACAATGAACAATTTTTTTCCACGCCCCTGAACTATATTCATATTCTAATGACCCACCCGCCTTTACACCACAAATTATTTTCACCATTTCAGAAAAAAAACAAATGAAAATATTGCGCACCAAATGCACTTTGCGATATTCGTTTCAAAGAAGAATCTCATTTATCAGTGAGACTATCTCAGTTCTCGGGAATTGTATTTCGTGAAATTAGTGACATCGTAATTCCTTAATCTTCCCCCTGGAAAAACAGGAAAATTCGAAAGAATGTGTTATCATTGGCAACGAGTCTGTGTGCCGAGTTTCAGCTCAGTAGGGTGATGGGAAGTGGGTCAATGAACCGTCCGAAGATTTTGCCAGCTAGCCAGCCACCCACGAACAAAAGCGAAGTTATAATATAAAGTATAAAGAATTTAAAAAGAGTTATGCGAAAAAAAAATATGGCCTATAATGTATTTAAAATCATGACAGACCTGGGAGCAGTATGACCAAAACCTATTACAAAATGTTCATAGTCGCCCTGATGGAAAATACCAATCCATTGAAAGTCAGTTGTTTGCTATATAACGTCCATTGGCTATATGGCTGGAGGCAAAGTGCAGGAACGCAAGGTTCAGTACACACATTATAGTCTATTTTTAGAGTTTCAGCTACGAGTAGGCCCTAATATCATTTTAGTCTATTTTTAAAGTTTCAGCTACGCGTAGGCCCTAATAGCATTTTAGTCTATTTTTAGAGTTTCAGCTACGAGTAGGCCCTAATACCATTTTATTCTATTTTAGAGTTTCAGCTACGAGTAGGCCCTAATAGCATTTTAGTCTATTTTTAGAGTTTCAGCTACGAGTAGGCCCTAATACCATTTTAGTCTATTTTTAGAGTTTCAGCTATGAGTAGGCCCTAATATCGTAACAGTATTTAGACGGAACATCACAATCATATTTAGCTAGCCACAGATCAACCAGAAATAATTGAGTGAATCATTTATGTCATTTTTCGGCGATTTTTTTTCTTACAGCACCCCCCCCCCCCCCCCGGGTCTTCTACAACAACATGATTATATAGACACGCCCACTTTGTCACTCTGTATCTCCCCGCCCCAATCCCTGTAATCAAATAGACCAAATCAGCCAAAGTGTTCTCTTAATCAAATAGACCAAATCAGCCAAAGTGTTCTATTAATCAAATAGACCAAATCAGCCAAAGTGTTCTATTAATCAAATAGACCAAATCAGCCAAAGTGTTCTCTTAATCAAATAGACCAAATCAGCCAAAGTGTTCTATTAATCAAATAGACCAAATCAGCCAAAGTGTTCTATTAATCAAATAGACCAAATCAGCCAAAGTGTTCTATTAATCAAATAGACCAAATCAGCCAAAATGTGTCACAAATGACTGGGTCGGGGGTTAACAACAGAGCCCCATTGTTCTTCAGATAAGTTATGGGATGAACGGAAATTGCTGTGATCTTAGGGAGGGAACTGTTGGGCGCATGGGGTAAGGCTAATACATTCTCGTATCTTTTAGATTAATTGGATGCTTCTTTCCAAAACATTATGTCCCGGATTTCCCAGACTTCGTGTGACAACTTTGGAGTTGACGACGGAAGTTCCTAATTGACCGGAAATGAGGGGGGTATAGATGGGTTAATTGCCAGCGTTCCTGGACCACCTAGGGAGGTAGAGAATGGTATATAACATAGAACTCTTCGTGGCATAAGGAGAAGGAGAGATTCTTGGACGGTCGTTCTGTTGTAACAGACGTAGTATTACCAGCCGTAGTCAGAGATAAAATTAGGGCTAGATAGCGAAGTGTTAACAGTTAGAAAGGTGACATTACAATCTTATTATAGTGATCAATACATCTTTTACTTATAACTGTTAATGAGGAGTTGGTTATTCATTCATTCGTGTTCGGTGTTCTCTTGGTCGTACTTCTCAACGCCTGGATTAGTGAACCATCACAGAGAGGAACGGCCCAGTACTATTCATAACACCACCAAAACCACGTGGTACATGACCATAAGTACGGCCATTACCTCTTAATACCATCCCATCTGTGACAAAATGTTCTGTTAATCAAATAGAACAAATTAGCCAAAATCTTCTATTAATCAAATAGACCAAATCAGCCAAAATCTTCTATTAATCAAATAGACCAAATTAGCCAAAATGTTCT
Organism: Lymnaea stagnalis; assembly: GCA_964033795.1. Taxonomy (NCBI): domain Eukaryota; kingdom Metazoa; phylum Mollusca; class Gastropoda; family Lymnaeidae; genus Lymnaea; species Lymnaea stagnalis. Next base: position 667,039 of record CAXITT010000085.1, read on the forward strand.
ATTAATAAAAAAAGACCAAATTAGGCGAATGTTCAATTAATCAAATAGACAAGATTATCAGACATACTATAGTAATCGGATTGAGCCAACAAGCGAACATCAATAAATTTATTCGCGTTTAAATTTTGATGAAGTCCTCTAAGAAACTTATTTTAATCTAAACCCATTTGACAAAATTCCGTCAACACACCAAGTGTCTTGTTAACTTAAGACATAAATGTATTCAGAAAACAGCACATTAAAAAAAAAGCCTTCATCAAAGGCAAGAAAAGGAGAAGTGGTTGTTTTAAAGACAAAAAAAGGAGTGGGGGGGAGGGGGGTTGAGGTGAGGGAAAGGGTGAGGTACTGCAGTTGAGTATCATTTTAGTAATTACTTGGACAACCCACCCCCCCCCCACCGTCTCCAACCCCTCGCCAGATCCATCACCCTCCCCATCCTTCTCGCTAGTCAGTGGTTGGTGTCAATGACATATGTCATTGTTTTGGTCTACGTCAGACAGCCCTGTACGGTTATGTTGATGACACACTCTGCTGCAAGTGTCGGGAAATGGAAGATAAACAACTACGATGAGACACAACGTAGTCACAATTAAGATGTTGTGTTGGTTTAGAATGTCGCACGAGTTCTTGGTGCGCAAAACCTAAGCCATTTGTGCACAGCTACCCGAGTTCTTGGTGCACACAACCTAAGCCATTTCTGCACAGCTACCCGAGTTCTTGGTGCGCATAAACTAAGCCATTTGGGCTCAGCTACCCGAGTTCTTGGTACGCATAAACTGTTATTTGTGCACAGCTACCAGTGGTCTGGATGCTTAATTTAATTCTGGAACAACTCCATTTTTTGTTCGCTGCCAACTTTTTAAAAATAAAATAAAATAGCCCCTTTAACCCCTTCATCCCCCCTCCCCTCAAACCTTGTTCTGCCCCCCCCCCCCCTTCTGGACCCCGAGGGTTGGCGAATGTTGAGCCAAGACACCTTTAAAGTCCTGAAGTTTAATGTATTAAGTCCATATTTATACCACGAAATCAAAGTGAGATATGACCACTTGATCTGATGGACACCAGCAGACAACATTAAAACACTATCAGCTTTTCCACTGCTCACTTGGATGATTCTAACATCTTTAATTAGTGAAGACAATAAGTAAATGTTTAAAACAAATTGCCTCAGCGGCATCTTGACTGGTCACTTAATGTCTGACGGCATCTTGACTGGCGACTTAATGTCTGACGGCATCTTGACTGATGACTTAATGTCTGACGGCATCGTGACTGGTGACTTAATGTCTGACGGCATCTCGACTGATGACTTAATGTCTGATGGCATCTTGACTGATGACTTAATGTCTGACGGCATCTCGACTGATGACTTAATGTCTGACGGCATCTTGACTTATGACTTAATGTCTGACGGCATCTCGACTGGCGACTTAATGTCAGACGGCATCTCGACTGATGACTTAATGTCTGAACGTGTCACATAAATCATTAGCCTTTAAACTACCCTCAGAGTTCACATCCAGCGTTTTCTGGACTTTACCAACACACAATTTATGCATGGTCCGGTTGTTTGTGCATGGCCTGTAAATTCTCCTTTTGAAACAAAAATCAGATTAGTATCACGCGATCCTTGCCCAACATGGCTGATAAACCATTCGGGAGTGGGTATGAAGAGGCTCTGATCGAATATGGCGCCGTTAATGCAGATTGATGGAACCTTCTTTGTCGTCTTCCCTTTTACAGGATTAGGGCTGCTACACGGCTTCTCACAGTTCGCGAACCGGGGGGTCAATGGCTAAAGCTGTGTTTAATGATGAGAGTGTAGGGCCTATGCTTAGGGGGTGGGGGACGCTAGAGTGTAAAAACAAGTTAACGAACCGAAAAAGGGTAGGGGTGGGTGGGGGGAATTGAAGATTCGCTTAGCTTTAAGTAGAGCACATACAAAATATCACCAGAGAAATAAAATGTTTTATCCGGTTCGTAAGAGCATAATATAATCACAACCTACACAACTTTTACTGTCCTACAGCTACACGGTCAACAAAACTTTTAATGTCCTACAGCTACACAGTCAACGCAACTTTTACTGTCCTACAGCTACACAGTCAACACAAGTTTTAATGTCCTACAGCTACACAGTCAACGCAACTTTTAATGTCCTACAGCTACACAGTCAACGCAACTTTTAATGTCCTAAAGCTACACAGTCAACACAACTTTTAATGTCCTACAGCTACACAGTAAACACAACTTTTAATGTCCTACAGCTACACAGTCAACACAACTTTTAATGTCCTACAGCTACACAGTCAACGCAACTTTTACTGTCATACAGCTACATAGTCAGAACAACTTTTACTGTCCTATAGCTACACTGTCAACACAACTTTTACTGTCCTACAGCTACACAGTCAACACAACTTTTACTGTCATACAGCTACAGAGTCAATACAACTTTTACTGTCCTATAGCTACACTGTCAACACAACTTTTACTGTCCTATAGCTACGCAGTTAACACAACTTTTACTGTCCTATAGCTAAACTGTCAAAACAACGTATAAAGCCAGTAAAACTCCTCAAATGATACAACCAACTGTTCATCTCCTATTCTCTCCTCCAATCTCTCATTCTCAATGTATGCCTGTTGTTACGGCGTCCATAAATCCCTGGGATCAGTGGTGCTGTCATTCAGGGCAGCCGAGGAATGCTGAACAGGTCCTTCTCAAACAGTTTTTTTTATTTTTTTTCCCCAAGGAAAGTGTGAAACTCGTACTTCTTGGCTTACAAAGTCCAGGCAAAGTATGCAAGTAGATGTATGCAAGCATAAATACAAGATGCAAGTATATATACAACTTTGCAGTCAAATCACCAATAGAGTTTGCCAAGAGATTTTTTAGAATGCCGAGTACATCGCTGGCATGACTTTCATATTTCGTTTGCGTCCAGTACGGTATGTCGATTTGCATAATATTTGATGTATGGTCCCGACCATTCAGTCATAATAAAATTTCTGGTCGCGATGTATAACCAAAGTAACCAAACAGTCCTCTGGTCGATGTGTACCAAACTAACCAAAAAGTCCTCTGGTCGAGATGTACCAAACTAACCAAACAGCATTCTTGTCGAGATGTAAAAAACTAACCAAACAGCCCTGTGGTCTAGATGTACCAAACTAAGCAAACAGCCCTCTGGTCTAGATCTACCAAACTAACCAAACAGCCCTCTGGTCTAGATCTACCAAACTAACCAAACAGCCCTCTGGTCTAGATCTACCAAACTAACCAAACAGCCCTCTGGTCTAGATCTACCAAACTAAGCAAACAGCCCTCTGGTCTAGATGTACCAAACTAACCAAACAGCCCTCTGGTCTAGATCTACCAAACTAACCAAACAGCCCTCTGGTCTAGATGTACCAAACTAACCAAACAGCCCTCTGGTCTAGATCTACCAAACTAAGCAAACAGCCCTCTGGTCTAGATGTACCAAACTAACCAAACAGCATACTGGTAGAGATGTTGTTGTTGTTTGTCCTTCGCACTCGAAAATGACCATGGCGATTTTCGACTTGAGTAGTCGCCTTGACTTGAAGTGTATTATGTAGAAAGCTCAATTCGTCGACTCACACTATCGTCATGGTCTATTCGATCCAAGGGCAAGACATAGTCAAAACGACTGAAAATAGACCGGGATACATTAGTTGTTCAGTAGTGTGTGTGTGTGTTTCACTGTGCTCTTGATGCGTTTCTACGTCACAGATGTTGACGGAATTTTCATCGCGTCAATGTCATACCGCCTACGGGACTCCACCTCCGGGTTTGATTTCAGAGTTTGCCTACTCTTAGATAAGGTGCCCTCCGAGGCCAGCTCCAAACGGCCAGCTTGGGATTGACTCAGTTTAGACCGCTTGGCCACCTAGCACCAATTCATCAACGTCTAACGCTAGCTATTTCAACATGGTGTCAAACTCCATAATGTGACTCTGATTGTATTACTTATTTTCGATCCACTAACACGTTAACATTTTTGCAAATTTTCATTACATTTTATATCAACGACTACGGTTTTAAATAATAATAAGAATAATTCACCTTCCAGACATTTTACACCTCGGAATAGTTTAAATCACAACATCAGGTGCCATTTTTTAAAAAAATCGAAGTCCATTATAGGACATCAATCATTCAAACACAGACAAATCATTCTCGGGACAAAGTAACAACAATTCCGATCACCAGACGAGGAGCTCTGTGAGGCGTGAAGCCGTTACATTACCACGGCAACCACACAACAAGCCACGTGACTGCGGCAAATAATTCTCACTTCCGGTTAAAAACCAAACGGATCCCTTTGATTTTTTGGCCAGAATTTCTGCCCCGATACCCCCCCCCCCCTTTTTTTTTTCCCCGGCCAGTAAAGCTTCAAGTTTATACAATGGACAATTAACTGGTCGTCGGCTGATGGTGTCGGCTAAATAGGCCATCGAAGATTCGATAATCTCTTTCTGTTTGGAAACTCTTTTGACAGCCCAAATACTGGTTTATTAAATGAGATTCTGAGGTTGTTGTTTGTTGATGTCCAAGAATGTGAGCTATGTACGCCTAACAGGCCATGTGCTGTACCTACGCGAACTGTCGATGACGTCATCATAGCTATGCCCAGCCCATGCAACCAAACTGCACACTGTCAAAATTACTCATGTCGGTTCCATATGCAAGTACTTAACAGTGCTAAGTGAAAGATTAACAGTACTTTATCCAAGTAGAGCAGTTCCGTATGATAGTAGTACAGAATCGCTTGAAATTATATTAGTACCCAATACTGCTATAACAGTATCACGTGCAAGTAAAACAGTANTAAAAACCAAACGGATCCCTTTGATTTTTTGGCCAGAATTTCCGCCCCGATACCCCCCCCCCCCTTTTTTTTTTCCCCGGCCAGTAAAGCTTCAAGTTTATACAATGGACAATTAACTGGTCGTCGGCTGATGGTGTCGGCTAAATAGGCCATCGAAGATTCGATAATCTCTTTCTGTTTGGAAACTCTTTTGACAGCCCAAATACTGGTTTATTAAATGAGATTCTGAGGTTGTTGTTTGTTGATGTCCAAGAATGTGAGCTATGTACGCCTAACAGGCCATGTGCTGTACCTACGCGAACTGTCGATGACGTCATCATAGCTATGCCCAGCCCATGCAACCAAACTGCACACTGTCAAAATTACTCATGTCGGTTCCATATGCAAGTACTTAACAGTGCTAAGTGAAAGATTAACAGTACTTTATCCAAGTAGAGCAGTTCCGTATGATAGTAGTACAGAATCGCTTGAAATTATATTAGTACCCAATACTGCTATAACAGTATCACGTGCAAGTAAAACAGTATCATGTGCAAGTATAATTTTACCACGTGCAAGTATAACAGTATCACTTGCAAGTGTAACAGCATCATGTGCAAGTATAGCAGTATTATGTGCAAGAATAACAGTACCATGTGCAAGTATAACAGTACCATGTGCAAGTATAACAGTATCATGTACAAGTATAACAGTATCATGTGCAAGTATAATTGTACCACGTGCAAGTATAACAGTATCACGTGCAAGTATAGCAGTAGCATGTGCAAGTATAACAGTACCATGTGCAAGTATAATTGTACCACGTGCAAGTATAACAGTATCACGTGCAAGTATAACAGTACCATGTGCAAGTACCAAACTTATCTGGAACAACGTTATGTATAGTAGCTAATACATTTCTTTAAAAGTAAACGAGTGAACGACAACAAATGGCTTAAAGGAGTTTATTTCGCATACATACTTGACTCTCTTTCCCCACAGTGAAACTTATTTTTTTTTGAAGCACTTTTGAACGTTTTAGCTCTCAAATCCACCTTCTTCACCCGCCCCACCCTCACCCCCACCCACCCCACCCGCACCCCCACCCACCCGCACCCCCACCCACCCCA
>CAXITT010000085.1:680608-698631 GCA_964033795.1 Lymnaea stagnalis
TTTGTGTGGGGAAGAAGAATGGTAATATCCTGCTCTGCCCCCCACCCCCCCCCCCCAACCCCGCAACATCGGCGGCACTAACCCTAGATACGCCACAGAGTTTAGCACTCCAGTATACAGTGCTGTTGAATGTCATTTTCACACTCTGGTATACAGTGCTGTTGGTTGTCAGTTAACAATTTTGAATACAGACAAAGAACACTTAGCACTAACGTGACCGGTTGGTAGCGGCCATGGACTATTCGTTTAGCTTGCGTGTCCTAGCTCTAGCCACTCCATGATGACCCACTAAATCTAACTTATGTTACCCATACAAAGAATTGGTTATGTGCATACTCTAATACACATTTTTATATCTGTACACAATAAGTAATGCTCAAGTATGTGCCCTAGGAGCTGTTTTAGTGTGAAACCATCTGTTTTTTTTTTAATATCTGCTCGTAAAACATATGGACATCACTTGATGCAAGCGAACTGTAGCGCCGCCCATAAAGGGGATACAGACGACTACCATGGGAGAATTTAACATTGTTCCAAGGCAAGGAAATAATAAATTGCTACGTAATCTGTCCTAGGGAGGGATGATACATATTTATCACACCTCGCAAATCCCTGAGTCCACCGAAATCTTCTCCACAATATCCCTAATGGATGGGTTCTTAAACTGTTAGCAGCACCGCACCCCTCTTGATTTCAAAACATTTCCAGCACCCTCTTCTCGATTTCAAACCATAGCCCCTTTCCCCACCTTTCCCGACGACGATAAAAATGCAAAAAAAATAAATTATTTTATGGGTCTTCCCACGCCCCTCAGAACTCCCCCACGCCCTTAGAAACTCCCAGGGGCTGTGGACAAGCCCTTGTCGAGAACCTCTGCTGTAATACGAATGCTCATCAACACAATGAACTTTCATTAAATCACATGTTGTCCTTTGATGAATGCCCAGATTGCCCGGACGCTGTGTTTATGTGCTACGCCTACCCAGGGCACGACCTGTGCAGACGCCGGGGACAGTGGTGATCAATAGCCATTTCTCGGAATGTTTTTCTTTTTTTTTTGTGTATGTGTCTTAATTTCACAATCAGCAATAGTGATGAAAATATAGCAACAATGGGAAGACTCCAGCACTAAACAGCCTTGACCTTGCTCCAAACAATGGGCGCGGCGCGTGCGATGTCAGGGCGTTCTGGAGATTATTATATTAACCACACAGCTGACGCCCCCCCCCCACACACATCCACCCTCCCCCCCATGCCCAACCACCACATTTTTTTCTGTCCATGAAGCTCTTGCTTCGTCTTCGTTCACAGCAGAGGCGGATTTGGCACAGGGGGGGGATAAAGTGAATACCTGAAGGGTAGAGTAGAGGTGTGTTACAGCAAGTAACTTTAATGTTTGTTTCCCGGGGGGGGGGGGTAACGAGATAAAGTTAAGTTTAGGACCAAGTAACAAACTCTAATATTTATGATCTTTTATAAAAACTCAATTATTTATGATCTTGTTACAAAATTTAAATATGTATGACCTAGTTACAAACTCAGATATATATGACCTAGTTACAAAATCAAAAATCTATGACCTAGTTACAAACTCAGATATGTATGACCTAGTTATAAACTCAGATATGTAAGATCTAGTTAAAAATTCAATAGTTATGACCTAGTTACAAACTCAGATATGTATGACCTAGTTACAAATTCAATAGCTATGACCTAGTTACAAACTCAATTTTTTATGACCTAGTTACATACTTATATTTATGGCAAGCTTCAATATTAAAACGTCAAATATTTGTATCAAAGTGTGTTGTTGTTTTTTTTTTTTATGCCAATGGAGAAGCACTTGCTCCACTTTTCGTCTTCCGCTACAACGCCATAGAGGTAACGTTGTATCACTCCCCCCCCCCTTAGAATCCGCCAATGGTATTGCTTTACTCAGGTAGAGTGTGCTGGTGGAGACGGAGACGCCAACGTTAGATCTGTGTAGCCTCATTAGAATCGAGTGTGGCCCGTGGCCGTGCCCCTGCCGTCTAATAGCCGAAGATATCCAGTTGATACATTATGTCGCTGGGGGATTATGTCGCTGAGTCCGAATATTCAACATCGACCCCCCCCCCTCGAGCATCTCCTAGTAGAAGTCAGAGTCCGGCAATGGAAAGTTTTAAATAGTAGATTTAACCAAGTGTTTCATTTATAACAACAGGAGAGCTCTTCATACAGAGCGCACAACTTTGCATTGTCTGACGGTAGAGTACATGATTAGGGGTCATCCATCCATTTCGCCCAAGTGTTTGACCAAATGCCCCCCCCCCCAATCCCTCGTTTAAGATCTACGCCCCTACCCCCAATGTCCACCAGTTCGTCACAAAAATGTAGACATTTTCATTACATTTCATGATCCTCCCAGTAGCCCCACCACATTGATGCATGACCCCAGTTGACAGGACGCCCGTTTGCATGGACAGATTCCAAGCATCTTTTTTTCATTGGTCGGTATTGGATGGGATGGACAGAATCCAGCAAAAAATTAAATAAATATTTGTCTTGTTCACATTACGCACGTGCATTGCCACGTGGCTACAGATTTATTGAGCGTCAAGTTTCTTGACATGTTTCCATCGCCCCAAACTACACTACAACAACAACAAGAATCTGGGCCAGGATTAATCAACAGGAATCTTATCCAGCATTAATCAACAGGATTCTTATCCAGCATTAAACAACAGGTATCTTATCCAGCATTAAATAACAGGAATCTTATCCAGCATTAAATAACAGGAATCTTATCCAGCATTAAATAACAGGATTCTTATCCAGCATTAAACAACAGGAATCTTATCCAGCATTAATCAACAGGATTCTTATCCAGCATTAAACAACAGGTATCTTATCCAGCATTAAATAACAGGAATCTTATCCAGCATTAAATAACAGGAATCTTATCCAGCATTAAATAACAGGATTCTTATCCAGCATTAAACAACAGGTATCTTATCCAGCATTAAATAACAGGATTCTTATCCAGCATTAAACAACAGGAATCTTATCCAGCATTAAATAACAGGAATCTTATCCAGCATTAAACAACAGGAATCTTATCCAGCATTAAACAACAGGAATCTTATCCAGCATAAAACAACTGGAATCTTATCCAGCATTAAACTACAGGGATCTTACCCAGCATAAAACAACTGGAATCTTATCCAGCATAAAACAACTGGAATCTTATCCAGCATTAAACAACAGGAATCTTATCCAGCATAAAACAACTGGAATCTTATCCAGCATTTACAACAGAAAACTTATCCAGCATAAAACAACTGGAAACTTATCCATCATTAAACATCAGGAATCTTATCCATCATTAAACATCAGGAATCTTATCCAACATTAAACAACAGGAATCTTATCCATCATTAAACAACAGGAATCTTATCCAGCAGCTATTTTTAATATTTGATCCATTTGGCAATTAGGTTCTGACCCCTGCTGAGCACGACGCCACGCTGTGTACGGATCAATTAGAGCTTTCAACTCCTTGCCCTCTCGCGCCTCATCTTAACCATTAGTTGTGACTAGTTAGTTCTGACTAATTGGTTGTGAGACTATCATTTAGAGAGACTGTGTATTAAAGTATCCTTTATATGCTGTATGAAAATAAAGACATTGATTGAGTATGGGTCGCACTTTAAAAAAAAAAAAAAAAAAAATCACTATCTTTTCGATAGAGACCAGGGGTGACCTTTGCTCCAACTATCGATCAGTGAATATTTATGTGGTGCGATTTAAACCGGATGTGTTCATGAGGAGGGGATATTGAGTACACTAAACAGATATCAAGATATGGTGTACACGGAAGTTGATGAAATGTACTCGAAATTAGATATGGTTTATGTTATGTTTTCAATGTTTTTATTTCAAACAAGTAACATAAACATATATATATACATAAATACAAGTTCTCAATCAGGTGTTGACTTTCTGCCTGCGTCCGGAACACGGTTCATAAACACACACTTCAATACCACACACTCCGCGCATGCGCCTTGTTTCACCTGGCTGGCTATCGGTACGGGCCAGTCCGCTAGTCCACCATAACACCTCCCCGAACAATTACAAGTCCAGTGCCAATGGTGCTCAACGTTGTCTTCGAGATCTTCTGGGTATGACATAGTCTGAAGGTCTTGGCTGACGAGGGTTAATCTTCTTCTTAGGTGGACTTGGAGTTGCTGGATGTGTAGACGGTTGATGACTCAGGGCTGCCTGAGCTGTTGGATAAAGACTTTCTATCATTATATCCAAACTTGGTTCTGAATCTTCTTCCGCTCCATACCCGGGGCGAAGTTGGTCTAAGTGTCTCTTCCATGTGGGACCATTTGGATAAATCTTCACCTTGAAAAGACGTGGACCCATAACTTGGATGATTGTACCGGGAGCCCATCGTGGTTTAGAGTATGTTGCTGTTCCATATACTCTAACTTAACATGGATCTCCCCGGTTAAATGAACGACTAGGACTTCTATTTGTCCCATTGCGGGCGGCTATTTCTTTAAGATAGTGTCCCTGTGCTCGATGAGCAGGAGAGGGAACTAAGAGTATCAATAAGTGTTCTTATTAGCCGATTGTTCAGCAGTTGGCTAGGTGATAATCCACTGGCCAATGGTGGCCTTCGATACTGAGACGTAGAAAGTCCTGTAGAGATTCCTTTAGAGGTAAAGATGATTTCTTTAATGATCTCTTGAAACTTTGAATCAGTCGTTCGGCCGCTCCAGTCGTAGCAGGATGATAAGGAGCGCCTGTGAAATGTACGATATCCCTCTCCTTACACCAATGCTGAAATTCTCCGGAGATGAAGCTAGTAGCATTATCACTGACTATGGTGTGTGGATAGCCGAAATGAGCAAAATCTACCTCCAGAAGATCAATGGTGGCTTTGGTTGATGTAGATGTTGTCCTGTGAATACACGGATACTTTGAATAAGCATCTATCATCACCAACCAATGTGATCCCTTAAAGTTAATGGCATGGTCGATGTGTACTCGACTCCATGGTTTTTCTGGCAACATCCATGGGTTCATATTTGCTTTTTTTGGGTCTCTGACGTGTTCTGCACATGCTTGGCATGTTCGACCTATCTCCATGATTTGAGCATCAAGTCCGGGCCAATATACAGATGATCTTGCTAACTGTTTCATCCGCTTGATTCCAAAATGTCCTGTATGCAGGATTTGGAGAACTTGAGCTTGTAGCATTTTTGGTACCACAATTCTTGAACTATAAAATAGACAATTTGATCTTGAATATTTTTAAAAGCTGCAATATTAGCTGCACCCTTTTTCAAGTGCGCTTTTTTTGTAGAGGACGGCCAGCCCTCTTGACAATATCTCATTACTGTAGACACAGTAGAAGCTTTTAGTGACTCTTAAGCAAGGACTCCTGGGTCTGTTGGTCTGATCTGTAAACTGATTTGTTTGATCATACAAACAGAATCCATGTCTGCTTCACTTTCTTCGCCATCAAATATGTCATCAGGCCCTGAGGGTAGACGACTAAGAGCATCCGCATTGCAATCTTCAGTTGACTTACGGATGTGTTCACGAGCTGTAATCAATGAGTTTTGATCACTAACGTGATTTATCTTTGTTTGAAACAGTTTGTCTACTGAAATCTTGAGGTTCTTTATTGCGGTTCTTCCCAACAAGTTTAAGTTGTGGTTTTTCACTAATACAAATACAAATGACAAATTTGTAGTTATTTCCCTTGCCTCAGCATTTATCTGCACACCTCCCAAAACTTTAAGTAGGTCATCAGACGCTGACTCGTACTTGACCGCTACTGGGCTCAAGGTCGGTTGTCCCAGCTTTCGCCAATCAGATTCAGACATAAAATTGTCTCCGGCTCGAGTGTCAATTTCAAATGCAAACCTCTTTCCTTCTAAAATGAGTTCTAGTTTGTATTTGATTTTGCCTTCTTATTCTTTTAAGATGAATTGGTTTCTGTTTTGGAGAATTCTCCTTCTTATTAAGACAAACTCTTCCCAGATGTCCTCTCTTGTGGCAAAAGCGGCTGATCATGTCTTTATACTTGCAGACATTTCCTTTATGGCCTGTACCTCCACACCTGCCACAAGTTCCAATCGGGAAATCCTGTCTTTGAGATGGAGAAAATCTATCTGCTGTATGATGTTGCTTATTTCTTTTTGTCTAAACTTTATTGATAGGCGTTTCTTCCTGGACTGTTTCTTTGGCACATGTCGCTGCCTCCTCTGTTTCAACAGCTATTTCTACTGCCTTGTTGAATGACAGTTCAGTGTCCTTCATCCGAAACAAAATTTTCAATACAGCCTTGTTCTTTACAGAGCACATGAATCTTGTTCGCAAAGCTTCATCTAGAGGATTTTTGATATTACTAAACTCACAAGTGGCTGCATCCTGTCTTATCCTCGCCGCATTTTCTTTGATTTTTCCCCTTGGTTTTCTAATTGAATCAGACCAAAATGTGAACATTTCCCTGATAACAAATTTGGTAGGATCAAACTGATCCATCATAATCCTATATATTTCGTCCATGTTCAAATCATTTAAATTTTGTGGTGGTTCTCTTTGTGGTACGAGGGTTGACAGCATTTTATGCAGCTCTGGCGTTTGGCTAGTTAAAAAAATGTGTGCTGCCTTTCCTTTGGCACATTATTGGCCAACACGAAGGTCACCTATCTAGCGTAGTAGTCTGTGAATGTTTCCACGTCACTATTGAAAATTGTAAACTTCATATTAGTAGCCGTATGACCTATTGCTAGTTTCAACAGTAGCTCGTTCTGCTGAATCAGCTTTTGGATGATGTCAGTTTGGGTCAGATTTGACTCCGCCATTGTGTGTTTACCTCCTCCGTCACGTGAAGTCACTCGTGTGTCACATCTATTACTCGTTTGTACTGAGTTGTACTGAGTTGTACTGAGTTGTACTGAGTTTTGTATTGAGTTAATACTGACCATCATACTGTGTCGTTGATACTGGTCGATACCATACTGGTCAACATTTTGTTATGTTTTCAAAGTTTTTATTTCAAACAAGTAACATAAACATACATATACATAAATACAGGTTCTCAATCAGGTGTTGACTTTCTCCTTGCGTCCGGAACACAGTTCATAAACCCACACTTCAATAACACACACTCCCACAACAGTGTCTCTGCGCATGCGCGCTGTTTCACCAGGCTGGCTGTCGGGACGGTCCAGTCGGCTAGTCCACCAGAACAGTTTACACGAAGACATATCATTTAATGTACACTAAATTGATATCGTGTACAGTCAAGTTGATATATTGGACAAAAAAACAAATTTTTTTAATACGTACTCAAATGCTTATTTAGTTATAAAAATGTTGCTGTTGCCTGAGGTGTTCACCGAAGCGGACATGATGTAAAATAATCTGCGATATGAAGTGTTTATTGTGTTCAGAACACAGCAGAAGTTGTGTATTTAAAGTGTTTATTGTTTTCAGAACACAGCAGAAGTTGTGTATTTAAAGTGTTTATTGTGTTCAGAACACAGCAGAAGTTGTGTATATAATGTGTTCAATGTGTTCAGAACACAGCAGAAGTTGTGTGATATAAAGTGTTCAATGTGTTCAGAACACAGCAGAAGTTGTGTGATATAAAGCTGATCTTATGTAAGTTAAAGATGGCTATCGCCTACACTACACACCTGGTTGCTAATCCATGGGTTAAGAACCCGAATGGGGTCTAATGGGGTCGTGGTGGGTGTGCCCGCAATAAAACAGTGAACACAAATAAATTGTTGGCAGAATTAAGTTGTAATAATTTCACACCAGTGCAGATGGTTTGGATGCTATTTTTCTTTGCGTATTTAAACCAAAAAAATGTTTTTGGATCGGTGATCATGTTGTTGCTATAAAATGGGTTCATGAATAGAAAAAAACTATTTTTTTTAAAGCCGGGAATTGGTCTACACTCCACAAATTGATTGCGTGTTGATGGCGTGTTGACGGCGTTTTGATGGCGTGTTGAATATTGAAGATAATGGGTTAAAATGTCAGGTCGAAGCTTTGTCTGACAAAAATCTCTCCAGACAGGTTAGAGTACCTGGGGCAAGCTTTTAATGATATCATTAGCTTTATAATACCCCAAATGATATCTTGCCTCAACATGCAATCACCATAATAAAAGTAATAGCTATGATAATAGTAATAATAATAATAAGGATAATAATGATAATAATAATAAGTAGAGAGGAGTTAAAAAAACGAGTAATGGTAGGATTTAAAAAAAAAAAAAAAGAATTGAACTTAGGTCATAGACATCGCAAGCAAGAAAAGCGACACATGTTCAACGTTGACTATGTCAATGTTTTGTCGTGTCGTCCATCAAGCTTTATCACACATAAACATCCTTCGTGATTTCTTATTTACAGTTGTATCGCAGTCTTCCAATACTTTATTCCAAATACTTTTGCATCAAATCAACCTAAACAACTAGAGTTATACCGAAACAATACCATAGGTAACTCACCGTGCCAATCTCTATGGACCAATATATATGTACACCATAGTCAACTCAACTATACATGTCTTACCATGTGACACCATACGAGGCCGCATTAAAATAGTTACCTAGTTACCAAGCCGTATTTAGTTACTTGGATTGAGTGGTTACTTCATTTCGACAAATACTTCAGAAAATGGGCTAAATGAAAATAGGTTTGCCTTATTCCCCCCCCCCCCCCCTCGAGATTTTTGTGTGTGATCTTTTCATTTGACTGGTCATTTATTTGACCTGTCATTTGACTCGTCATTTGACCTGTCATTTGACTCGTCATTTGAGATTCCTGTACACTCCACTCCCGCCAGCTAGTCTATTCCAAAACCAACCACAAGAAAACAACCTGACCGACTATATGTCTTCGCGTAAGAGATAGGTAGAAATGTTTTATTATTAGCAGTATTATTAAACATATCGCCCAGCATCCTTGCCTTGCATAGCCACGTGACACGTGTTTCAGAACTGTTTCGATTCGTTTTGCATGAGATCAGTGGTTCTCAACCTTTCTAATGCCGCGACCCTTTAATACATTTCCTCATGCTGTGGCGAACTACCGAACCAAAAAATTATCTTCGTTGATATTATATAACTGAGGGGTATATGTGTTTTCAGATTGCCTCAGGCGACCCCCGTGAAAGTGTCGTGCGACCCCCACAGGGGTCGCAACCCAGGGGCTGAGAACCGCTGCATTAGATTGTCAAATAAAAACAATAATAACGTAAATATATATATTTTTTTGCTGAAAAATGTCAAACGCCAGAAGAAGACCATCTTGTCTTACAGTCATTTCTGACGGGTAATTTCTGATACAAAAATATATTTTCCTGCTGCTGCGGTCTTGTCTACGTCAATGAGTCTGTCTGACTACCGCCTGAAGATCGCTTCTAAGTACCGCGTCTGAAAACATCCTTCAGATTTCTCCATAGATTTTAAATAACGTTTTGCGATTTTTTTTTTTTTTTTTTTTTGAAATCCGCAGTGGTTCTCGTCCTATGCGCCGCTGGCTACATCTATGGTGCTCAATCAAATAAGGATATCGTGGAGAGCAAAAAAAAAGAGTTACAAATAGTGCACTTCCTTTCAGGCATTTATACCTGGTACACATTTCAAGGCGACCTGGTATACATTTCAAGGCGTTAAGGTGGACCAAACAAATATTCATTAAAGACATCCACGTTTCTCGTGTTATCTTAACTGTACATGTCTTACCATGATGAAATTGTTGACAGATTTCTTTCTGAATGCACAATTTTAATGTGTTACTAAATAATGCGTTCAGAAAAAGAACGTTGACCAAAATTTGATCGTGTCAACAGAGTGTTATCAAAACGTAACTTGATGAAGGGGACCGGGAACAGTTTGATTTTTGAAAAAATTTCCCAAGCCCGACACGTCTCGCTTCCAGCCACACATCTGATCTATTTAATCAGCCCTTCTCCGGGCTTCATGCGCTAACACTAATTGACCGATTACAAGAAAAACTACGGAAGTGACGGCAAGAATTGCGTCGTGACAAGCATGACACTAATCACAACATCATCACGTGTCTTTAACGGCACCCTCTGCAGTTCTGAATGTAGGACTACCGAAACATTGGGCGAGGGTGTGGGTGGGAGGGGGGCGTGGGGGGGGAGGGGGAATGTCGTCAATTGGACAAATCGTGAAAAGATGTCCTCGCAGATTCGGTTTATTCTGAGATGGGGGTTTGTACTGTCACCATGAGAATGGGTTGATGGTGTCACCATGAGAATGGGTTGATGGTGTCACCATGAGAATGGGTTGATGGTGTCACCATGAGAATGGGTTGATGGTGTTACCATGAGAATAGGTTGATGGTGTCACCATGCGAATGGGTTGATGGTGTCACCATGAGAATGGGTTGATGGTGTCACCATGAGAATAGGTTGATGGTGTTACCATGAGAAAACTTTAATATGGTTGCCAGGAGAATATTTAATATGGTTACCATGAGAATATTTAAATACGGTTACCATGAGAATATTTTAATTAGTGTTACGCACTGCTATCCGTGGGGAGAAATTAATCCCCTATTTCCATGTATGGCTCGTTCCAGAACAGTGCATAACAAGACGATACCAAATGATGAAAACAAGAACAGAGAATACGACACTCAAAACTGTGCTAATTACAATTAATAAGATGTATTAAGTTACTATGGATTATACGATGAAAGAAATATAATTAAAATCATCAAGTTACAGATGTTTTATGAGAAAACTTGGCATAGAATTTTTTTCGGTTGTTGTAAACATGAATCAGTCTATTACTATATTCGGGTTAAGAAACGTGCCACGTACACTCTTATCACTACAATGACATCCAACGAAAACGTCAAACTATTAAAAAAAAAGTAAATTTAATTCTTTATTGACTTCTCGTAGTTCTCGGATGAACACCACCGACATGTTAATTTTTAACCTGCTTTAAAACCTACATTTTTTACCAAGACAACGTGTCTTCCGGTTTGCTACCTATCACACGTCATCACACGCGAATGAGACCAGCTGTACCCAGTGCTGTATACCTTTTTGGATATGTGCAGGTGTTTTTAATGATCAAATAATAGGCGGTATTTTCATGGCGACAAATCAGAAGATTGCCATCATTATTATCACTGAAAGCCGACATTCCGACTCTTCCAGTGGGGGCGCCAGGTGGCGTCAGGCGGATCGACCACAGTGTCCTCGATACCAGACACCCCCCGTGGCGATGCTCCTCACCTCTGGATGTCTGAGTGCGGTTTGGTGACGTCAAGGTCCGGGATCCATGGGCGACAACATCAATGGTTTTCAAAAGTCTATATTTTGTTCAGAGACGGGAGCGTGTCTATGCTCTCAACAGGCGATAATTTGAGGCCGCCGTCTCGATCACAAAGTTCGTAGAGTGTCATTGTTGTTCAGAGTCGAGTCAGTGTGTAGAATGGCATTGTTGTTCATAGTCGAGTCAGTGTGTAGAATGACATTGGTGTTCAGAGTCGAGTCAGTGTGTAGAATGGCATTGTTGTTCAGAGTCGAGTCAGTGTGTAGAATGGCATTGTTGTTCATAGTCGAGTCAGTGTGTAGAATGACATTGGTGTTCATAGTCGAGTCAGTGTGTAGAATGGCATTGTTGTTCAGAGTCGAGTCAGTGTGTAGAATGGCATTGTTGTTCAGAGTCGAGTCAGTGTGTAGAATGGCATTCTTGTTTAGAGTCGAGTCAGTGTGTAGAATGGCATTGTTGTTCAGAGTCGAGTCAGTGTGTAGAATGGCATTCTTGTTCAGAGTCGAGTCAGTGTGTAGAATGGTATTGTTGTTCAGAGTCGAGTCAGTGTGTAGAATGGCATTCTTGTTTAGAGTCGAGTCAGTGTGTAGAATGGCATTGTTGTTCAGAGTCGAGTCAGTGTGTAGAATGGCATAGTTGTTCAGAGTCGAGTCAGTGTGTAGAATGGCATCGTTGTTCAGAGTCGAGTCAGTGTGTAGAATGGCATTCTTGTTTAGAGTCGAGTCAGTGTGTAGAATGGCATCGTTGTTCAGAGTCGAGTCAGTGTATAGAATGGCATTCTTGTTTAAAGTCGAGTCAATGTGTAGAATGGCATTCTTGTTTAAAGTCGAGTCAGTGTGTAGAATGGCATTCTTGTTTAGAGTCGAGTCAGTGTGTAGAATGGCATTCTTGTTTAGAGTCGAGTCAGTGTGTAGAATGGCATCGTTGTTCAGAGTCGAGTCAGTGTGTAGAATGGCATTCTTGTTTAAAGTCGAGTCAATGTGTAGGATGGCATTCTTGTTTAAAGTCGAGTCAGTGTGTAGAATGGCATCGTTGTTCAGAGTCGAGTCAGTGTGTAGAATGGCATTCTTGTTTAGAGTCGAGTCAATGTGTAGAATGGCATTCTTGTTTAAAGTCGAGTCAATGTGTAGAATGGCATTCTTGTTTAAAGTCGAGTCAATGTGTAGAATGGCATTCTTGTTTAAAGTCGAGTCAATGTGTAGAATGGCATTCTTGTTTAGAGTCGAGTCAGTGTGTAGAATGGCATTCTTGTTTAGAGTCGAGTCAATGTGTAGAATGGCATTCTTGTTTAGAGTCGAGTCAGTGTGTAGAATGGCATCGTTGTTCAGAGTCGAGTCAGTGTATAGAATGGCATTCTTGTTTAAAGTCGAGTCAATGTGTAGGATGGCATTCTTGTTTAAAGTCGAGTCAGTGTGTAGAATGGCATCGTTGTTCAGAGTCGAGTCAGTGTGTAGAATGGCATTCTTGTTTAGAGTCGAGTCAATGTGTAGAATGGCATTCTTGTTTAAAGTCGAGTCAATGTGTAGAATGGCATTCTTGTTTAAAGTCGAGTCAATGTGTAGAATGGCATTCTTGTTTAAAGTCGAGTCAATGTGTAGAATGGCATTCTTGTTTAGAGTCGAGTCAGTGTGTAGAATGGCATTCTTGTTTAGAGTCGAGTCAATGTGTAGAATGGCATTCTTGTTTAGAGTCGAGTCAATGTGTAGAATGGCATTCTTGTTTAGAGTCGAGTCAGTGTGTAGAATGGCATTCTTGTTTAGAGTCGAGTCAATGTGTAGAATGGCATTCTTGTTTAGAGTCGAGTCAGTGTGATAGGATTAAATTGCTGTTTTTTTTTTAAAAATTAGTTATAAAACATTTTTTTTTAAAATAATAATCTCCATATAATATCCTATTACTTTGAACTGCGATCGGTGACGTCACGAATGATGTTGGTTTCGTTTCTGATGGATGATTTCTATTGATCGTTATGAGGTCTACCAACCTGCATGATCCAGCCCCGCATTATGTACCATTAAGACATCCAAGCGGTAGAATAATAGGTTATAGCTAAATGTAGCATTAGATGATGCTATTCAATACCGCCACAGGGGAAGGGGGATGCTATTTCAGAAGATGTGTTGGGACTCAATCAGGAGATCTTATTTAAAAAAAAAAAAAAAGGCTAGCTTGTTACAAGATACTACTGGCATTTTGCTTAGATAAGGATCAGACCGACCAGGGCAAAACTTTTTCAGGAGTAGCAGGCAGCGGTTCAGTCAAATGCTTTCATTTTTAACAGTGCGTCACTCTGGGTCAGTTTAACCTCTGGTTTCCGTGCTAGTTAAGACGAAACAAAATGTTAATTAGTTTAAGTTTTAGATTTCTCTGTGACTTGTAAATGTCATGCTTTCTGTTCATTTTGAGCCCAGAATTATTATTATTATTATATTTATTTTTTAATGTAAGTGGTAATAAACTTACTTTCTGTAAGCTCTAAGAGTCAGAGACTCGACATCATCAGTGTACAGAATTTACCTCGTTCTCAGTTCTCTATATGCCCTTTTAGAAAATAACTGTGTGTTGTGTCCGCTATAGAGAGAATGTGTGTTTGTGTCCGCTATACAGAGACTGTGTGTTTGTGTCCGCTAATAGAAAGACTGTGTGTGTGTGTCCTCTATAGAAAGAATGTGTGTCTCTGTCCTCTAGAGAAAGATTGTGTGTCTTTGTCCTCAAAAGAATCTCCAAGAGGAAAAATTTCTGATAAAGGCAATTTAATAGACAGTGTAAGCTTGCGTAATTTATGGATCAGCACCCTGATGGTTTAACACGAATGTGTTGCCTTCGTCCAGTTTGAGACTCTTCGATCCTGACATGTAAAACTGATGTGCCATCAACATCACGAAAAACGAAACAATTTATGCCTCTGCAAAAATGCTCCACTCAGCTGAAGAATTTGTTTAATAAAATCTATTTCTTCCGTAAATGTCAAGTGGGTATGTCAGGTATTCGCCGCCAACAAGTTTTCCGATAACCACAAGATTCCTCTTGTTGTTGTTGTTTATTGTTTTTAGTTTAAATAAAATACATTTAAAACTTTTTCTATTCGTTGACGTTTAAAGGTTTATTTCTGTATCAGGAGATTTGTGTTACATATGACCTGTTCTATTTTTGTACGTACAACATTTCTACTTTACTGGCAGAATGATATATTGATATAAAAAGTTACTCTTAACGCCCAGTTATTTAGCGAAACTCTTGTTGCAGACCAATTTTAAGGAACAACTAACAACTAAAAAAAATAAAACCCGAAAAAATGATAAAAAGTAACAATTAAAATATGTATGATGAATGTAATAAAAATATATATATTCTTTTGGATCCATAAAAGTATCTTATCTTATCTAAATTAGAAATGATGAAAAAAAGGGAGCTGGATTATAGCGAGGTGTCATGAGATGAAAGAAATAGCCCAAAGGTGATGAAGGCAGATGACCACAATAGTCCCTAACCAGGTCCAAGTTTCACTTCATCTGCGCACTCAATAGGTACATCCATACAACCCTTTTACCCCACCTGGGTACTCAATAGGTACAACCATACAACCATTTTACTCCACCTGGGTACTCAATAGGTACAACCATACAACCATTTTACTCCACCTGTGTACTCAATAGGTACAACCATACGACCCTTTTAACACACCTGGGTACTCAATAGGTACAACCATACAACCCTTTACCCCACCTGGGTACTCGATAGGTACAACCATACAACCCTTTTAACCCACCTGGGTACTTGAAAGGTAACACCATACAACCCTTTTAACCCACCTGGGTACTCAATAGATACAACCATGCAACCCTTTTAACACACCTGGGTACTCGATAGGTACAACCATACAACACTTTTACCCCACATGGGTACTCGATAGGTACAACCATGCAACCCTTTTACCCCACATGGGTACTCGATAGGTACAACCATGAAACCCTTTTACCCCACCTTGGTACTCAATAGGTACAACCATGCAACCTACGTGAGAACGCTACAGGTAGAGCTGTCCCAGAATTTCATTTGACTGCTCTAATCTGTAAAAACCATTCCTCCTCCTCCGACCCACACCCCGGTTCCCTATCGTCCACAGTCTCTAGGTACAATCACCCACCCCTCCAGTATACTCAATAGTCTACCTACAGTCTCTAGGTACAATCACCCACCGCTCCAGTATATTCAATGGTCTACCTACAGTCTCTAGATACATTTACCCACCCCTCCAGTATCAATAGTCTAACTACAGTCTATAGGTATAAACCCCCACCTATTCAGGGCACTCCATAGTCTACATACAGTCTATAAGTACAACCAACAACCTCTCCAGTGTACTTAATAGTCTACCTACAGTTTAGAGGTACAACCCCACACCTGTCCAGTGTACTCAATAGTCTACCTCCAGTCAAGAGGTACAACCCCCTCACCTGTCCAGTGTCCTCAATAGTGTACCTCCAGTCTAGAGGTACAACCCCACACCTGTTCAGTGTACTCAATAGTCTACCTACAGTCTAGAGGTACAACCCCACACCTGTCCAGTGTATTCAATAGTCTACCTCCAGTCTAGAGGTACAACCCCACACCTGTCCAGTGTACTCAATAGTCTACCTCCAGTCTAGAGGTACAACCCCACACCTGTCCAGTGTACTCAATAGTCTACCTACAGTCTAGAGGTACAACCCCACACCTGTTCAGTGTACTCAATAGTCTACCTACAGTCTAGAGGTACAACCCCACACCTATCCAGTGTACTAAATAGTCTACCTACAGTCTAGAGGTACAACCCCACACCTATCCAGTGTACGAAATAGTCTACCTACAGTCTCTAGTTACCGGTCCTATCACTACCACCAGGTGCTGTGATACTCTAGCAATGGGTCGTCTGTACAGCACGTTGACTTATCTGCCCCTTCCCACCCTGGGTGCTAAATGATGATAAAATACGATACTGGCTTATGACCAGAGTGTTCGTCCCCCCGGGGGGAGTCCGGCCAGTTGCCCTGATAGTTGCCGACACTTCTGTTCATGGTGGTGGATTTGTACCAACAAATTTACAACCTGAGATAAAGTAAGACCGCGCGAGCCAATGTTTCCTGGCTTTATGATAAAACATTTGGGACACTGTTGATATCATAATGAGTTTTTGAGCACCCACCCCTCTCGTTTTTGTTTTTGTGTGTGTGTGTGTTTTTTTTTTGTTTTTTTTGGTTGTTTTTTTGTGTAAGCACACCCCTCTCGCCTCTCACCCATTTCTTTGAATGCCAATCTTGAGTAAAATAAGTGTCCAAATGAAAATGGACTCAGATGGTCTAAAACGTTAATGGCCTGAAAGTGAAATGATTAAATGGCCTGAAAGTGAAATGATTAAATGGCCTGAAAGTGAAATTAATGATTAAATGGCCTGAAAGTGAAATGATTAAATGGCCTGACAGTGAAATGATTAAATGGCCTGAAAGTGAAATGATTAAATGGCCTGAAAGTGAAATGATTAAATGGCCTGAAAGTGAAATGATTAAATGGCCTGAAAGTGAAATTAATGATTAAATGGCCTGAAAGTGAAATGATTAAATGGCCTGAAAGTGAAATGATTAAATGGCCTGAAAGTGAAATGATTAAATGGCCTGAAAGTGAAATGATTAAATGGCCTGAAAGTGAAATGATTAAATGGCCTGAAAGTGAAATGATTAAATGGCCTGAAAGTGAAATGATTAAATGGCCTGAAAGTGAAATGATTAAATGGCCTGAAAGTGAAATGATTAAATGGCCTGAAAGTGAAATGATTAAATGGCCTGAAAGTGAAATGATTAAATGGCCTGAAAGTGAAATGATTAAATGGGCTGAAAGTGAAATGATTAAATGGCCTGAAAGTGAAATGATTAAATGGCCTGAAGGTGAAATGATTAAATGGCCTGAAAGTGAAATGATTAAATGGCCTGAAAGTGAAATGATTAAATGGCCTGAAAGTGAAATGATTAAATGGCCTGAAAGTGAAATGATTAAATGGCCTGAAACTTAAAGGCTTAAATGGTCTGAAACTTAAATGCGTAAATGGTCTAAAACTTTTATGGTCGGAAAATTAAATAATTAGTTTAAAACTTAAATGATGAAATGGTCTAAAAATTGAATAGGGTTAAAAGAAAATTGATCTATAACTAAATGGTAAAATATCAGCGAGATATTCTGGAGTTGGTGCTTGCATAGGATGTTTGCTTTCTCTTCAATGTCAGAATGTTTAAAAACTTAGAAGTTCATAGTTTAACTCGCCTGTTTCACATTTTTCAGACTCTTGAGAGTATGACACCACCGCCACCCCCATCCACCCCCCCCTGGGCAACATGGTTGAATGCGCTCTTCCTCCTCCCCCCAGCCCCCACCCCTAACACGATCCACGCAGACGAGCATTAATTAAATCACCGCTCCACGCATTCAACAATGAAATGTTCCGGTTGAGACGGTCACCCCAGTTATAAATCTGCATGTACAACACCCAGCCCGGGTGGGGGAACAGTTAGGGGGGGGGGGGTTGATGTGACCGGAAAAATGAAATCTATGATATGGAGAGAGTTCTGAACGGTCAAAAAAATTTCTCGCTAATAATATAGACTCTTATCTTTCTTTTTTTTTTTTAAATTTTTAATTTTTTTTTTTTTTT
>CAXITT010000085.1:706292-716303 GCA_964033795.1 Lymnaea stagnalis
CAACCCCCCCCCCCCCACAGCCCATTGTTACCCCAACACAAAAGCTAGAGCTGACGCGCCACAACATCATCAAAAACAAATCTTGTACAAAGGCACAGCAATCTCCGTCAAGGTAATGGAACAATGTGCTATAACATCCCGACTTGTCCAATCGCTGGGAGCCATCGCCACACGTCTGCCACGGGTTTTATGGCTCAGAGCATTGGATTGATGACTTCATCGAAC
Organism: Lymnaea stagnalis; assembly: GCA_964033795.1. Lineage (NCBI taxonomy): Eukaryota > Metazoa > Mollusca > Gastropoda > Lymnaeidae > Lymnaea > Lymnaea stagnalis. Next base: position 706,518 of record CAXITT010000085.1, read on the forward strand.
TATATGTACTTTATTCATTGTGATAGTCAAAAAATTGTAATAATGCAAATGTCCAATATTTATTTCAGTGCATAGATGCAAATGTCCAATATTCATTTCAGTGAAAGATCCAAATGTCCAACACTCATTTCAGTGAAAGATGCAAATGTCCAATATTCATTTCAGTGAAAGATGCAAATGTCCAATATTCATTTCAGTGCACAGATGCAAATGTTCAATATTCATTTCAGTGCATAGATGCACACGTCCGATACTTGAATGAACTGCAAACATCAAATGTCTTTTTTCCCATTTTCGGATTTTCATTTGAAACATTACAAGAAACATACACAATATGCATTGCTAACAGTGGGGAAAAAGTGGTTTGGGGTGAGGGGAGGGTGGTGGAGTGCAAAACAAGAAGAAACATGGAAACAACCAATGAAAGAAAATTGTCAACAATCTGTAATCTGTAAATGTGATAGAGCATCATAGTATCAATAGGCTCTATTCAAATTAAAACAGAACCACAGAACCAAGAAAAAAGAAAAAATACAGTGGTGTCATAAATCAGAATACAACATCTGCAACTAGTTTTCTTCTTACTGGATGAATACATATATAACATATTATGAGTCTCTTTAAATATCCAGTACCTTAAATATTTGTGTCTCTATAAATGTCCAGTTCATGGAGTCAAGGGCGCCTATCAAAAAGCTTCACCCTCCCCCACCTCCCCCTCTGCTTAATGCATGCACGAGGATAATTTCTAATGTCTATAAAACTGTTATTTCTTGTGTTGTCGTATGTGATTAAGTAAATCCGTGTTGTTGTGGTGGTGGACTTGACGAAACCGGTTTCGAGCAGCTAAACTCTATTGATACGATTTCCGTAACGGTCCGTAACAAAGCAATGAGTAGACAAAAGCCATTTAAATCAAACAGTTTCCGGTTCCTGGGTGCCAGACGATGTTGTCAGCTTTATTTGGCCGTCAGCAACGGCAGGGGGGTGGGGCATGGCGCTAAAATTGTGGGGTTGGGGGGGGGGCAGAAGGCTGTCTTAGATGCTGTGAGTGGGATTTACGATTTTCACAATTCAGTTGTGTTATAACCCCCTGGGGGGGGGATGCTACAGTAAGGCATGTTGGTGTGAATCCAATCATCGACAATAATAACTGGCAGCTACAATAACAATTGACAGCTATAATAACAATTGACAGCTACAATAACAACTGACAGCTACAATAACAATTGACAGCTACAATAACAACCACTGGCAGCAACAACAACCACTGGCAGCAACAAAAACAACCGACAGCTACAATAACAACTGACAGCTACAATAACAATTGACAGCTACAATAACAATTGACAGCTACAATAACAACTGACAGTTACAATAACAATTGACAGCTACAATAACAATTGACAGCTACAATAACAATAGACAGCTACAATAAAAATTGACAGCTACAATAACAATAGACAGCTACAATAACAATTGACAGCTACAATAACAATTAACAGCTACAATAACAATCGACACCTACAATAACAATTGACAGCTACAGCAACAATGGACAGCTACAATAACAATTGACAACTACAATAACAACTGACAGTTACAATAACAATTGACAGCTGCAATAACAATTGACAGCTACAATAACAATAGACAGCTACAATAACAATTGACAGCTACAATAACAATAGACAGCTACAATAACAATTGACAGCTACAATAACAATTAACAGCTACAATAACAATCGACAGCTACAATAAGAATAGACAGCTACAACAACAAACACTGGCAGCTACAACAACCACTGACAGCAACAACAACAACCGACAGCTACAATAACAACTGACAGCTACAATAACAATTGACAGCTACAATAACAATTGACAGCTACAATAACAACTGACAGTTACAATAACAATTGACAGCTACAATAACAATTGACAGCTACAATAACAATTGACAGCTACAATAACAACTGGCAGCTACAATAACAATAGACAGCTACAATAACAATAGACAGCTACAAATAACAATTGACAGCTACAATAACAATTGACAGCTACAACAAAAGCCACTGGCAGCAACAACAACAACCACTGGCAGCTACAACAACCACTGGCAGCTACAAATAACAATTGACAGCTACAATAACAATAGACAGCTACAAATAACAATTGACAGCTACAATAACAATAGACAGCTACAAATAACAATTGACAGCTACAAATAACAATTGACAGCTACAATAACAATTGACAGCTACAATAACAACTGGCAGCTACAATAACAATAGACAGCTAAAATAACAATAGACAGCTACAAATAACAATTGACAGCTACAATAACAATAGACAGCTACAATAACAATAGACAGCTACAATAACAATTTACAGCTACAATAACAATTGACAGCTACAATAACAATTGACTGCTACAATAACAATAGACAGCTACAACAACAACCACTGGCAGCTACAATAACCACTGGCAGCTACAATAACAACTGGCAGCTACAATAACAACTGGCAGCTACAACAACTGGACTCTATAAAATTATTGGGACCTGCAATTAATTGGACCTTGCAACAATTATTGGGGACTTTAATCATGTACTAGGTAATATTAAGTCATTATTGTCACTAAAGATGTTCACTGATGGTTGTTGTCTATGCCAGAGAAATACTTTAGGTGTCTGGTGTTTAATTGTCTATAATTGTAAAATTGTGTCTTGGTTAAAATAGGTATTTATTTATGTGGTGAAAATGAATATCTACTATGTGATCAAAAACTTTCCCATTTATCAATTCAATAAAGAATCGTATTCCATCTTATCATAATCATCGTGACTTGACAGATGCTATGCCTCCCTTGGCATTTGATTTTGAAATTCTTTTAAATGTCATTGTTATTCTTTAATTAATAAATATAGAAAGGGCATCATCGACTACAATGTCCTGTGTCCTAACGACCTCGACTGCAATGTCCTGTGTCCTAACGTCATCGGCTACAATGTCTTATCGCCAAACGTCATCGACTGCAATGGCCCGTGGCCAACTGAACTACCTTTGCACCAATTAATGTCCCACTTATTATCAGCCTCATCTGATGATGACGTCAACGACCTGCCTAGTCTGTGTTTACAGTTTGGGCGCGATTCAATCACGGTGAACTTTGTGCACTACTTAAGGGGTCAGGTCTGGGTGACTCAAAGAGATATGTGATGCTAAAGAAGATCTCTGTTACATAAAGAGATCTATGTTATATAAAAAGATATCTGTTATATAAAGAGATCTATGTTATATAAAGAGATCTATGTTATATAATGAAATCTATGTTATATAAAAAGATCTCTGTTATAATAAAGAGATCTCTGTTACATAAAGAGACCTATGTTATATAAAGAGATCTATGTTACATAAAGAGACCTATGCTATATAAAGAGATCTCTGTTACATAAAGAGACCTATGTTATAATAAAGAGATCTTTATTGCATAAAGAGATCTATGTTACACAAAGACGAAACAGGACCGAAAAAAATGTGAAGATTTTATTTTTGAAAAGAGACTCCTGACTCCTGACTCCTGACTCCTGCTCCCGGTCTGATCTGGTCGTGATAGAAAACGCGTGACTCTAATAGTTGGGGGGGGGGGGGCGGTTGGTCCAATCAGATACGGAGATGTGTATCACTCGTGGTAACTTTTTATTTAAAAGAGACTCCTGACTCCTGACTCCTGACTCCTGCTCCCGGTCTGATCTGGTCGTGATAGAAAACGCGTGACTCTAATAGTTGGGGGGGGGGCGGTTGGTCCAATCAGATACCGAGATGTGTATCACTCGTCGTAACTCTTTATTTGCATAAATTTCGTAACCAGACGATGAAAGATCTAAGTCAGCGGCCGCAATGGGCTCTACGGGGGTCCCCAAGATAAACGACCCCAATCAGTTGACCGCAGATCTGCCATCGGACATTTCGTTTTACTTTTTTTTTTTTTCTTCTCTTTCTGTTAGATATCGTATCGGTGATAGGAAGAGAACCCCATATTAGGTGGGGAGGGAAGGGGTGTCACATTGCGGCACAGTAATTAAATGTGCAGCGCAGAGGTTCTTCAAAAACATTTGGGTTTGCTTTAAATATTTGCTGGGACCACAGATGGGACCACAGATGGGACCACAGATGGGACCACAGATGGGACCACAGATGGGACCACAGGTGGGACCACAGATGGGACCACAGATGAGACCACAGATGGGACCACAGATGGGACCACAGATGGGACCACAGATGCCAAACTGCTGAATTATAGGCGGCCCGTGTATCAAAGAATGTGCAGGCGATCCACCAAGGTCCACATCGAACTGGTTCTTGGTCTACAGAATTCGGACAACCTACCCACCCCCTCCCCCTCCCGCCGAAAGTCCCCATGGGTCACATGATAGCATCCATCTGATTAAAATGGATATATAAAAATATGTATATGTTACCCCATTTGATATGTATAAATAAATGAGAATGCCAGCAACCGTATGTCTTTCAACGATGAGGCAACACTTAAATCATACTGGGAATCTTCTCACTTTCCCCAAATAATTAAAGTATTTCATAATAATTTGATTCTTAAGGTCACATATTTCTAGATAATTTGTTTCTAACAATTAAATATTGTCGGAAAATCTGTTATTACACTCAAAGATTTCCAGAAAATCTGTTATCACGCTCAAAGATTTCCAGAAAATCTGTTATTACACTCAAAGATCTCCAGAAAATCTGTTATTACACTCAAAGATTTCCAGAAATTGTGTTTCTAAAATGTAAGTATTACCAGAAAATGGGTTTCAAAACATCATTTGTTATAATTGTTATTTACTTTCAATGAGAAATTGTTCCACATGTATCATGTTTTATTCATTTCTCCTTCTATTTGGAGATAAATAATCTTTTGTCGGGGGGGATTTCCATGTTGAGAGCTTCTGGCTTAAAGGATTCCTGGCTCCTGTTATCGCTGGGGAAGAGAGTGTAGGGGGGCTGTTGTGATGATGGAAGTGGAGGAGAGCGGGGATTATGTCTACAAGAGTTTTAATCGACACGGGTGGGAAACAAGTATTCAACTGTCCAAGCCTGTACTCTTCCCATCCCTTCTCTCATTCTTGAAGCTATTCACTTAACCCCACCTCCCCTCCAGTCACCACCCTTTACACCTTTAAGCCCCTATTCACAACAGTTAACACTGAGAACTCGATCCTATAATAAATAGGTACTCCAAGGCAAGATGGAGCGATTTTCCCCATCTGAAGGGAATCTCAACTCGCTCTCTATAGGGAAAACCCGTCCATGCATGACGAGCAGTGTTGAGTTTCGGCGATCTTATCAGACGTGATCCGTAAAAAAAAAAGTGAAAAATCGTTCAAGCGGATCGGGTTGTCAGAAGATGCAGTCCCATTGTTAGCCTGGCTGTTGCCTGGCGGCTCTTGGCAGTTCGCTGCTCGCCCATGCGATGAGCTCCTGCTGGCCCTTCGGACAAAAGTCTCTGCCCCCCCCCCCCCCAAATGACAGGTCTCAGAATGTCAGTCATGACGAAATTGTGGGTCTGCTGCCCGCGTAGGTCAACCGAGCTTTTAATCTGGTGAACGACGCCAAATGCTTTTCAAGGGTTCTCGGATTTAGAAACCCACCCTGTTGTTGTAGTTTGCGTATTAACGCAATTTTGGCTTAGCCTGCACNAAATTCGCTACAGTAAATTAAAACTATATTAAAACATTTCTAACATTTTTTTGTCCCCCCCCCCCCTGGAAAGTTAATCGAAAGTTTTCTGTGGGCGCCCATGGCTGTAGCGTACATTCTTTCTCCCCAATCACCCCCCACCCCAACTTTTTTTTTAAATTGCTGCCAACAGGAATTGACTTGTCATTGCGTTGGCGTGTCATCCTCCAACCATGTTTTCTCTTGAACTTACTAGAAGGTTATAACAAGAGATTGACATTTCTCGGTTGCCATTCTAGGTATGGTTATAGAAACGTCTCTCCCCCAGGAACAATTAATAATGGAGAGATACCCGAGTTACAAGAGACTTATAAGGCAAACACGTTTTCCCTGTGTTGGTGTGGATTACTATGAGTACATTGCTACTTGTAATGAGCACCAGTTGGGTTATCGTTATTTCGTTAGCATAATATATATTCAGTGGTATCGTCCCTTTGTTATGTACTGTTTGATAACGAGTCATTTTAAAAGAACATATTACAAATGTTAAACATGGTCAAACGGCACGGGACACCAATGTTGATCACGGCGCATACACCAAGGGCTAACCATCACGCAATTATCAACTTTCTGAAAAAGCTATTCGGTGATCTTCATAATAATTGTTTATACGTTAATAAATATTTTTTTGCTTTTGTTTTGGTAATTATATTTTGGTTCTGGGAGCTAAACAGTTTCAGAACTGATTGATACAAGACTTAGTCTATATGAAAAGCGGGACAAGGCTTGGGCTAGTAATTTAAATATGAGAGGAGGAATTGCGAGAGGCGTACAACAATGCAGTAATGCTTATAAATTAATACAGAGAATAGATACTTGTCGCGTATGAAAATTCAATGCTCATTGTTGCGCACCGGATTGTATTTTATGGTGCATGGTGTGTTTTTTGAGAGATTTGAGAGGGCTGATGAACGCATCTCTCGTCATTTCACTTGGTGATGTATTTTTATGGTAATTATGACGTATTGTCTAGACTGTCTTTGGCATTCGTGCATATCCGTCGGCAGTCATCAAAAGATCCTTGTTAGCGCAGGGTCGTGTGTTATAATGCAACGAAAAAAAAAAAAAAAATGAACTTGTCGGCAAAAAGCCTTCGTCAGGGTACAAACAACAGTCAACACAAAATAAAATAATAACACTTATCTGTAATGGGCTTAATGTTCTATCCTAGGGGACAGCAAGAGGAATGTGTAGCAGTGTTTCCAGATACAATTACTTTCAATGTGAGAGGTCACTAACCATAACGAGGAAGGTTTAACATTAAATAAAAAAAAAAAAAAATTAAAAAAAAAAAATTATAATGTTATTGATTGTGATTATTGCCTCCATGGGGTGAAGCAATTTACTATTAAATTACACTCATAATACAGCATAGAATTACTCAAATGTCGTCATCAAAACATAATTCATAGTTTTAAAAAACAAAAGAAATAATAGCGCCTCAACTCTCTCTAACCATCACTCAGCAACCAGATGTTATTGTTTTGGGTTGTTGTTATTTTCGTGGAGGCGGATGAGCGTCTGATGAACCATAAGTTTGTTCTTGATTTGCTTTGAAAGGTAAAGAATTTAATCCAAAATTAAGGGGTTCGCCTTGCCTCCATTTTAAACATGCTTTCTATCAATGCCACCTGGGACAAGCTTTTTTGAACAGCCCGTCCACTTCTGGTACAGCTCATACCACTTCTGGTACAGCTCATACCGCTTCTGGTACAGCTCATACCACTTCTGGTACAGCTCGTACCACTTCTGGTACAGCTCATACCGCTTCTGGTACAGCTCATACCACTTCTGGTACAGCTCATACCGCTTCTGGTACAGCTCATACCACTTCTGGTACAGCTCATACCACTTCTGGTACAGCTCATACCACTTCTGGTACAGCTCATACCACTTCTGGTACAGCTCATACCACTTCTGGTACAGCTGATACCGCTGCTGGCACCACTCATACCACTTCTGGTACAGCTCATACCACTTCTGGTACAGCTCATACCGCTTCTGGCACAGCTCATACCGCTTCTGGTACAGCTCATACCACTTCTGGCACCACTCATACCACTTCTGGCACCACTCACAACACTCACTACTAGGTAAGTTTTTTTTTTTTAATGAGGTACAGCCAAGCTTGATTTTGGTACAGTCTTTAATAACTTCCGGTGCAGCCTTGCATAGCTTCAGTTACATCCTCACACTGTGACAGCAATTGCCTAACTTCCGATACAGTCTTTTGAAATTACAACAGCCTTGCTTATGTATGCTGATACTGCCTTGCAGTTGTTGGTGCAGCTTTCCTATTTACACATTGTTACAGCCTTGCACTTGGTGGTGCAGCCAAAAAAAAAAAATGTCCTAAAGAATGCCATTAGATGACGAAATGGCTAGCATTTCTGTACTAGAACGTTCTGAGTAGGCTCTTATATTTGGGCTGCGTGCGATCTCAGCAGTGAGACTTAGCAAAGCAAGAAAGTTATAGAGAGTGAGTGATATATTTTGGCTGTAGAAGACGTTATGAAAATTTGTATGTAAATTAATATTTGTATTTTGAGGAGTGTAGCTTTTTCACTTTGTGTAAGTTGATATAACTTTTTTATTAATATTTTTTTGTTGGATTTGTGCCCAAACATGTATTTGTATAGAAATGTATTTGTACAATTAAATAAAATATAGTTAGCATAACCAGCTTTGGTTTCGTTATCTTTTCACACTATTTTTCTCACTTCTTTGTTATGTATTTTGTACTTGTTATGTTTGCTATGTTTTTTATTTCCAACAATAAACATTAAAATAAATATACATAAAATACAAGTTCTCACTAATGTTGACTCTCTGCTTGATTCTGGAACACTCGGTTCACTCCCACACTCTCGCTACAGTCTCTGCGCATGCGGGCTGTTTGATCTAATGGGCTATCAGAACGGTCTAGTCCGCTAGTCCATTATAACAGTACTCTACGAGCCAAATTTTAACACAGATTAGATCTTCAAAACCCTATATGTAGGTAACATCGATGTTTACAACCTTCACATTGTTGTTACAGCCTTGTATTCTTTTTACAACCTTAACTTCGTTGTTACAACCTTGACATTGTTGTTACACCCTTGACATCGTTGTTACAGCCTTGACATCGTTGTTAGAGCATTGACATTCTTTTTACAACCTTGACTTCGTAGTTACAACCTTGACATCGTTGTTATACCCTTGACATCGTTGTTACACCCTTGACATCGTTGTTACAGCCTTGACATCGTTGTTACAGCCTTGACATTGCTGCTTCAGCCCTGATATTGTTGTCGAAGCCATGCCATAGAGTCCTAACCATGTATCAAGCACATCGTTGCCATATCCCATAAAGCGTTATTTTAAAAATAAAAATAAAAATAACTTTGATTGAGTTGCAAAGAATTCATTGAATGTAACCGTGTTTGTTCATTGATCTGCTCCCTGATTGTCCCGACAAACCGTTTCATCACTGAGATGGAGTTACCCCAATCTAAATTACGGCCAGCCTTGTAGCGCTCTTATGACTGTCGGACGGCGAATAACAACAACAAAAAAAAGAAAAAGAAAAGGGCATTTTAACAACTGCGAACAATTCAATAGCTCCGGACAACCTTGGCACGAACTCCGCCATCCACATCACAAAAGGACTGTTGAGAAACATGTTATTTTAAGCGCCACTGAAAAGCCCCTCCCCCTTCCCCCTCGGAGCCACACTGGACTGGTTCCTGGCTTTTCATCCATCCAAGCTCCACGGTGATGGAGGGGATGGCGAAGGTTATTTTTCCACCATTCCTAATCCATCAATTAAAATTCCTCCCTCACTTCTTTCATACACCTCCTCCCCCCCACCCCCAACCTCTTTGTTGCCTCCCATTGTCACCCGTCCCGTCTCCGGGCGTCCAGGGGAGAGTAACACGAACGTCCAGGGGAAATAATTGTTCAAACAAGAAAGGAACGGTTTAGAATTAAATACCCCTTTCGGAAAAATCCAATGGAGCGCCCCCCCCCCCCCCTCCCCCCCCC
>CAXITT010000085.1:716383-732805 GCA_964033795.1 Lymnaea stagnalis
AAATATGATTACATTTTATAACAAATAAAATTATTATTCAACATCAATAAAAAAAAAATCAAAATAATATTTTAAAAAAGGAGAAAAATAAATGAAACAAAAAGAGGATGATAATTATTAAAGATAATTAGTGTTCTTGAGTTTGTTGTTGGGTCAAGTGATGAAAGGTGGTGTTGGATGGTCGATCGAGAAAAACCACACAATGTCATTGGATATTGGGGTCTCTGTGGTCACTGTAATCTCTGTGGTCACTGTGGTCAATGTGGTCTATGTGGTCACTGTGGTCTCTGTGGTCTCAGTGTTCACTGTGGTCTCTGTGGTCTAAGTGATTTCTGTGGTCTATGTGGTCACTGTGGTTACTGTAGGAAACTGTGATCTCTGGTTCTCGAAATGCTAAATAGCTGGAATTCGGGTACACAGTTTTGTTCCGAGGCCCCTTTCATTTGAACATTATGAGGCCCTTTTCATTTTAACATTATGAGGCCCCTTTCATTTGAACATTATGAGGCCCTTTTCATTTTAACATTATGAGGCCCTTTTCATTTTAACATTATGAGGCCCCTTTCATTTGAACATTATGAGGCCCTTTTCATTTTAACATTATGAGCCCCCTATGATTCTAAAAATATTTAGTGGACCATCAATTTGACTTTTTTTTTTCGCAGGAATAAATAGAGAAATATTGTAATCTGGAGGATTTAATTAATATATATATATATATAAAATGGGCGCCCGCAGAAAACTTTCTTGGGGGGGGGGGCAAAAAAAATCGATTAACTGGGGATTTTTAGTAATGTTTTAATGTAGTTTTAATTTACTGTAGCGTATTTGTATGGTGAACGATCGGACAGGACATCAGCTTAGTTACTTTCTCTTTATTTTCTCGTTTCATTAATACATTTTTTTGTCTATTTTTGTCTAAATTTGTTTTATCCAATCAATCCGGGGGGTGTTGTACAATTTCCCCACCTTGCTCCTACCTGCGGGGGCCCATATATATATATATATATATATATATATATATATATAAAAAAAGTAAAAAAAAGAAAGCCGAAATCACGCTATGAAAAAAAAAAAAAACAAAAAAACAATTGATGAAACATTATCAAGCCTTACTGGGCCCATACATTTCTCGTTTTTTTTTCAATGTTTGGCTCATCTCAGTGCGGTGTTGAATTTTTGCAGGCATAGACTAACTCTTTGAACAAACATTTCAACATGGGCTCTTAAACTACTACTTTTAATAGATTCGTTGATTTCTGTTTATGAAATGTTTTGTTAGAGTTTAGAGACAGTTCAAACATTTTTTATTATTATTATTATTTTTTTTTGTAAAGAAAAAAAAAACTACATAAGCGTCCGTGACGCCATAAGCCCCAGAGATGACGTCACGCAACCTTGACTGACGATAAGATACTCTTCACATACAAGAATGGATTCCAACGAGTGAAAAGATCAAGGACTGCAGACGGTGGGGCTTGAACTTGTTGATTCCCAGGTCAATGACCTCGCACGATCGCAGAATCAACACGCTGGCTCTTATCTACCTAAGTTCTTTTAATGACGTGTGGCGTGGGTGTGCTAAAAGTGGGGCGGTGGGGTGGGGGTGGGGTGATTGGTTGGGGGGGAGGGTTATTGTCAGAGGCGTTCATAAAAGTTTCTGGTTATTGCTCGTCTGCTGACATCGAATGTTTGAACGCGCCTGAAATTTATGAGTGCTTTTACCTCCCTTTTGTTGGCATTGTCGTCATAAAATGTGTGTAGGGCGATATCAGAATGTGTGTGGGGGTGTGTGTGTGGGGGGTGGGTAGGTGTTTATGAATTTTTTTTTTCTTCTTCAAAATTTTATTGTTGCTTTGATTTTACACTGTTGCAAACATGTTGTTAACCACCAGTGCTGCAGTACGGGGTTTCAGAGTAGCACAGCACAAGGAGTCCTTTGATTAGAAAGTTGATACCAAGCTTTGACGGTCCCTGACGAGTGTCCTGACTCACAACAGAATAGTATAATTTCATAGATTTACAGTTTTGAATTTTCTTGGTGGGCGGGTAATTTTACTGTAGTGAATGTTAGACTTAAGCGCTACCCGAAAGTTAGGGTCCTCGCGTGGGAAATTTTAAGTTAAAAATTAGGAACATTTAAAAAAAATCAACTTACAAAAACTTCAATACGTTTTGCTCTGGTCTTCGCGGAGATCCGTTAAATTGCTGCCAGGTCAAAACGCTGATAAGTTTGAGAGGCACTGACATTTGCCATGTTGTTACTTAATTCAAAACTAAAATGAGACTCTTGCGATCAAACGGATACTCTGTCACAATAGTATGTACTCTGTCACAATAGTATGTACTCTGTCACAATAGTATGTACTCTGTCACAATAGTATGTACTCTGTCACAATAGTATGTACTCTGTCACAATAGTATGTACTCCCCAGATTGTTTACGCTGTGTTGTTGTTTTTGTTGTTTAGCACTCGGGAAAAGTATCCTGTACAATAGCCCTAAATGTCTTTCAGTTTCTTAAAAGCCTTTGAGCTCTTCGATTTTTTACGACAGAAAGTAAACAATTAAACATGTTAGTCTCTAAACGGAGAGACACTTTATGATTGAAATTGAATGGCTGGGATTTCCCCATTCCGTTTAATATCTCACCTCTCAATCAAAATTACGACAGAGTAACTCGACATTGAAGAAATGATGTGTATCTCCATTTAGAATTAGGAGTGTAAAAATATCTATGAGGTAAGATCACCAAGGGAAAAAAATTATTATTTCGGGAGATAAAACATCCTAATGGGCTGGTACGAATCATATCCGCTTTCATATCATTGGTGGTTGCCATGGTTTGGCTGAGGTCAACACGGAGCGGATGACGTCACCGTGATTTGAGAGGAAAGAAATTTATCAGAGTGAAAGTATAAGTTCTATTTTAAAAACTCTATCATTGGGGTCAATTTTAATGAAGCCCACTTAACTCACTGGAAGCGAGTTTAGAAACACTAAACTATGATTTTGGAACCAACCCAAAGTTGTAAAAGTAGGCGGAAACCACGGGCAAGCTACTCTGTTTTACACAAATTTGAACGTATCCCAAAGTAAAAAATTCCAAAACTTAATTATTTTAGTTTTTTTGTAAAGACATCTGTAAAAGTATTTGTGTTTTCATGTAAGATGTAAAGGACTATATTTTCCGAAAAGTTCGATTTTAATTTTCGGAATGACATCCTCTTACATGTAATGAAATATATCCAGCATTAAAAGTAATATATTCCCTGTTTGGTATTGATTACAGTTTAAAAAAACCCTGCTCCATGGATTCTCACATCATTTTCGCTCTTCGAACCACTTGGCCTTTATTTAATGCCTCAATCTGTTTCAAACAGGAGAGCACCGGTATTCATTGCACGCAACTCTTATTGAAACGTGTTTTCGGATCTCTCAAACTCACATCGCCAATGTGGGGAAATGCAAGCGGAAATACATGTTTTGGCTCAATCATCTGCGCCCCTCGTGTGGCCAGATTATTGCCACTCAGAAGAGCGGAAGTCCCTCGATCTGGTCTCGTTTTATCGCGGAATTGATGACATCATTGCAATACTATTTTAAATGTGTTGATCAGGCGAGAGAAATTAGCATGAGCGAACTGTCCATTTGTTGTTGGGTTTTTTTTTTAATTTTAAAAGTTTAAGGCGTGCTTACCTCAGGTGTGTTAGCTGATGTACCTGATTGAACGTAATTATTTGGGCGTTCGAGGTATTTGAGCAACAATAAATGGCTGGAGGGTGTAGAGTTTTGTAAATTATTACGTATGTCGAAAAAAGAAACCACAACAAAGAAGCAGCTCAGAATAAAACTGCACAAAAAGCTAGAACTAAAAATAAACTCTAACTGTAACGAGACTGCGTGAAATCAACCCTGGGCCTGGTTGACCGCGTCCACACTGTTTAGTGAAAAGACCCCGGTGTATTCGGTATCCACGTCGCTCCCACTGGGTCTCGGGTAACCGGTTTGCGGAAATCCAACGTGCTTCCAATACGTGATGAAAGCCTTCAACGGACGGTTTGTTTTGACCGGCCACCGGTTGAAGTGAGCGTGCAGGTAACGGAACATTCCGCCCGCTCAGCATTAGAGGTTGTTCTTATTTTTTTGTATTTTTTTTTTTTTAAATGTTCAAGGACGTTATTTTAGATTTAATGTTTTGAGTTAAAAATGAAGAGCTCTCAGATGTAGGCCACCATTTCCAGAAACAGTTGGCAAATGAAGAGCCAATTATCAAGAGAAATCATATGATTTTTTTTTTTTAAAAAGGTCGCAGATAATTCGGATTACAACACTGGATTGACGGCGGGGAAACATATGACCTACATTCCTGGTTATTAAGAATTCATGGTTATGATAACTTAAATTTTAAAAAAAAATAAATTTTTTTTGAAGACAAGAAAAATGAAAACAGTGAGCTGATTCGCCTTGTCGGGTATTTCATTACACTAATGTTTTTACACTAATCTGTTGAACTGACTTCTTGATGTTATAAAATGCTCGTTACTGGTTTGTTCAGGTTGAAGTTACTCTATCCTGGTCAATACCCAGGGTTTATTCAGGTTGAAGTTACTCTATCCTGGTCAATTCCCAGGGTTTATTCAGGTTGAAGTTACTCTATCCTGGTCAATACCCAGGGTTTATTCAGGTTGAAGTTACTCTATCCTGGTCAATTCCCAGGGTTTATTCAGGTTGAAGTTACTCTATCCTGGTCAATTCCCAGGGTTTATTCAGGTTGAAGTTACTCTATCCTGGTCAATTCCCAGGGTTTATTCAGGTTGAAGTTACTCTATCCTGGTCAATTCCCAGGGTTTATTCAGGTTGAAGTTACTCTATCCTGGTCAATTCCCAGGGTTTGATCAGGTTGAAATTACTCTATCCTGGTCAATTCCCAGGGTTTATTCAGGTTGAAGTTACTCTATCCTGGTCAATTCCCAGGGTTTGATCAGGTTGAAATTACTCTATCCTGGTCAATTCCCAGGGTTTAATCAGATTGAAGTTACTCTATCCTGGTCAATTCCCAGGGTTTGATCAGGTTGAAATTACTCTATCCTGGTCAATTCCCAGGGTTAAATCAGATTGAAGTTACTCTATCCTGGTCAATTCCCAGGGTTTAATCAGGTTGAAGTTACTCTATCCTGGTCAATTCCCAGGGTTTAATCAGATTGAAGTTACTCTATCCTGGTCAATTCCCAGGGTTTAATCATGTTGAAGTTACTCTATCCTGGTCAATTCCCAGGGTTTAATCAGATTGAAGTTACTCTATCCTGGTCAATTCCCAGGGTTTAATCAGATTGAAGTTACTCTATCCTGGTCAATTCCCAGGGGTTGTTCAGGCTGAAGTTACTCTATCCTGGTCAAGTCTCAGATTTATCTCAGTTATCAGCCACGTTAGCACGAAGATGTCATGCTGATTACGTTTAATATTTGCGCTGGTCAGTGTCCACACTGGGTCAGTTTGATCTTACGGCAGCTGGGTAGGACCGATCTTGACATTATTGCGTTGCTAGGATTTCCAGCCTGGGTCGTGACCTTGCATTTCAGAGTGTTTTACAACGCCAGCAACCAAAATACAAATTTTAATTTTTAAAAATGTAATGCATCTTAGATCACATCACATCACGTATCTAGAAAAAAATAATTATATCATTACTTAACATGTCTGTGTCTTTGAAACATTTTTTTTAGACACTTGTAGTGGTTTGTACGTCTGCATATCCAAGACATCCAGAAGAGATATGCCCAAGTAGAAATGTATTACTTTCTCTTCAACTCACCTCGCCCCCTTTCTCTCTCGCTATTTCTCTCTGTCTTTCTATCTCTCCCTCTCTCATTTCCCTCTTTCTTTATATTTATATAAAGAAAGGCTACCAGGTAAGCACTAGGAAGAGATATTCACGGCCCAGATTAGTTTTGCCCTGGCCTGATGCTACCTTTGGAGTATCGGATATTCGGTGAGACACCAGGGAAACAAGGGTCAGAACTTGTGGCACGTGTGTATGAAGAGAAGATGTTGTGCCGCAGAGACCACATCCTTGTGGGTCTGATCTTGTGCCGCAGAGCCCACCCCGCGGGTCTGATATTGTGCCACAGTGCCTCCCGTGTGGGTCTAGTATTGGGCCGCAGCGCCTCCCATGTGGGTCTGATATTGTGCCGCAGCGCCTCCCGTGTGGGTCTGATATTGTTCCGCAGCGCCTCCCATGTGGGTCTGATATTGTGCCGCAGCGCCTCCCATGTGGGTCTCGTATTGTGCCACAGCGCCTCCCATGTGGGTCTCGTATTGTGCCACAGCGCCTCCCATGTGGGTCTGATATTGTACCACAGCGTCTCCCATGTGGGTCTGATATTTTAGTCTTGTTGATATGATAAATACTCACTTACAGGATTCCTTTGGAACCTAAGGGGTTTTGGGGGTCTGATAAGATCTTTTAGGTTGGGGGGAGGGGGGGGAGGATAGGAGACCGTTATCTCGTTTGAAAAGGTAAAACGAAAAGGAGGTTTGTGGCAGGTAGGAGAATAACGGTAAACATCCAGATAATTCAAATGAAAGTTCCGAAATGAGACAGATTTGTTTTAGTTTTCTCTTGATTTTTAGTAAAAAAAAAAAGTTATAATAATAATTTTTTTTTTATGAAGGACTGAATTAAGGAATAAATATATAAGCTCGTAACCCAACTTTTTGTTTTCCCTTTCATAGCAAATCAAAACTAACCAAAATGGAGTTTAAAAGCCTCACATGTCACACGAATTAAAGCAATGAACATTTCAAACGTTAGCTTACTTTCGCTCCCCGCTGACAAGCTTGTAACTTGTGTCGGGTGATTATTTGAAAGGCACAAGAGTTGTGAGATAGCAAAAAATCAAACACATTGAAGGTGTGTTCCAATTTATTAGGCTGCATACGGACTGCCCATATATATCTTACACAGAGAATTTGGGGGGGGGGGGGGGCCCATAGTTTTACAAAGACATTTCATTACTGGTATTTGAAGTCATCTTTTGGAGACAACTTGTTAATGGGGAGTTGGGGGGGGGGACGGGGGCATTTTATGTTTAGTAATTCAGGAATCGTTATCTCCCCCGGTACACTAACCTAGCTTGCTCCTACCAGATCCACGAAGATCCACCATGTGGAACGTTTGATGGCCGTGGCCACGTGACTTCACTTAGCCGCGGAAGTGGATGCGTAAGTTACGCTCGCGTGTAGGTGATAAGCTCCCCTTGGTGGGTGAGTGAGCCGTTCTGGCAAGTTCTGCCCCTTGGAATATGACGCGACAGATAAGATGTCTGAACGTAATTGTGTCCCGAATCTAATAAACACACAGGGCACAGACCTGGCGGTAGTTCGAAATATCGTTAGTCGTTCATTATAGTGAAGTGCTGTGAAACTTGGAAATAAACCTTGAAATAGCGATGTCACTGGCATATGCGCTTACTCCACCTGCCACAGAACTTTAACAGAATATTGTCTGAGCCTGCCAATAGCACCACCCCTGCAACTAGCACGACTTGCTCCGGGTCCAAGGATTTGCGTTATTTCCAGGTTTCAGTGTATATAGTCAGCGGGTCTCTTACATTGAAACTAGAGACCGACCGAATTTCGGCTTCGGTTTCGGCGCCGAAAGTGGCCATTTTATCACTTTCGGCCAAGTTTCGGTTTCGGCCGAAACTGAAAAGTTAACTTTCGGCTTAATTTCGGTTTCGGCCGAAAGAAAAAAGTTCACTTTCGGTTTTTCTTCGGTTGCGGTCGTAATTTACTTAGACTTTCGGCCATCGGGCCGAAAGTGACTCAGGTTTTCGGTCATTTAATACTCAGCGAAAGCGATATTTAACAACAAACTAAGCGACATTTAAGAACCAATTAACCGATCTTTGAGAACAAACTAAGCGATCTTTAAGAACTATCTAAGCGATCTTTAATAACAAACTAAACAATCTTAAAGAAGAAACTAAACGATTTTTAAGACTGAACTAAATGATCTTTAAAAACAAAACAAATGATCTTTAGTTCTAAACTAAATGATTTATAAGAATAAACTAAGCGATCTTTAACAGAAAACTAAATGTTCTTTAGGAACAAACTAAACGATATTTCATCTAATCGGCATCCTTCCGTCTCGTGAGACGATGGTGCATCACCGCTGGGTTGCGTTGCATTTTCTCGAGTGGCTGTGCAGTCCTATCCTTGAGTGACAGTCTTTACCACAGTTTTTACACACGAGTTCCGTGCTTCTAAATGTTTTGGCCTTTCTCCTAGCTCTTCTGTCTGCAGCCTCTTCCATTCTTCGCTCCTCGGCTACCATGACGCCCTCTTTGACAACTGTGCGCCACGTAGATCGGTCTTTTGTCTTACACTCCTAGTCACTTGTATGTATTTTGGCTGCTTTCATGTCCCTTTTACAGACATCTTTAAATCGCAGACGTGGGCGACCTGTTTTCCTCTTTCCCGAAGCAAGTTCACCATATAGGAGGTCTTTCGGAATGCGGCCGGGACTCATTCTTTTAACATGACCTAGCCATCTCAGGCGTCTTTCACTAAGGATTGTGAACATGCTTTGGGTATTCGCACGCATTAGGACCTCACTATTAGTCACTTTTTCTTGCCATTTAATACCAAGGATGCGACGCAGGCATCTCATATGGAAGCTATTAAGCTTGCGCTCTTGGGATGTATAGGTGGTCCATGTCTCGCTCCCGTATAGTAGTGTACTGATGACACAAGCTCGATAGACGCACAGTTTGGTTTTCTCCGTTAGCTTGGTGTTTTGCCAGACCCGTTTATTTAGTTTAGCCATTGTGGCAGCTGCCTTGCCGATTCTGCTGTTAATTTCTTCTTCAATGGACAGTGTATTGGAGACCTTGGACCCCAAGTAGGTGAAGCTGTCCACAACCTCCAAGTTTTCATTATCGATTTTTATGTTAGGTGGAGGTCGAGTGTCTTGGGCCATGATGTTTGTCTTTTTCAAGCTGATTTGCAGACCAAATTCTTTGCAGGCATTGGAGAAGCTTGACACGAGTTGTTGCAAACCAATTTCTGTGTGTGCTGTTAGTGCCGCATCATCCGCAACGAGCTTTAACAACAAACTAATCGATCTTAAGGAACAAAATCAATTATATTTAAGAACAAACTAAGTGATCTTTAACAACAAATTAAGTGATCTTTAAGAACAAACTAAACGATCTTTAACAACAAACAGCGATCTTTAACAACAAGCTAAGCGATCTTTAAGTACAAATTAAGCGATCTTTAAGATTAAACAGCGATATTTTAGAAAAAAACTAAGCGATCTTTATGAACAAACTCACCGATCTTTAAGAACAAACTAACCGATCAATAACAACCAACTAAACGATCTTTAAAAAACAAATTAAGCGATCTTTTAGAACCACAATTTTTAGAGAACCTGTTTAAAAAATAATATTTTGCATTAATTCCCCCCCCCCCCCCACCCCAATTTTTGCCAAATTTTCTCCTATCATATTAATTTTAAAAAAGTGTAAAGCAATTTAAATGATTTTTATATTAAAATAGTAAATTCCAAAGTATTCATTAGATCAAGGGTCTCAAACTAAAATCATCAGGGTGGTTGGGGGGGGGGGCGGGGGACGCAGGAGGTAGTGTCTGAATGAGAGTGGGCCGCATCAAATAATCCACAAAAAAGCGATTACAACTGTTACAATCTGGTCAACCTTTATAAATAACAATAAAATCGTTAAGGGTTCTCAAGAACTAGGATTCACTTTCATCCACTTACTCACTGTTGCATACACAAATATTATAGAAACATTTTAAAAAAAATTTAAAAAATCAGAATTAGACTAGTCGGTGAGATTCGACTGAAACCGTCGCGGAGAGTCACGTTATAGATATGAGAATGGGGGAAACGGTTCGGCGCATTTACGCTAAACTTTTCTGTCATGTAGCGGGCCGCAAAATATCGTCTTGCGGGTCACAAATGGCTCGCGGGCCGCGAGTTTGAGACCCCTATATTAGATGTTTATTTATTAATATTCACGATAATCTCATTTTTTACATAAAGAATGTACATATTTATACTTTCCCATATCATTTTCGATGTATGCAGAATGTATGCGGGAACTAATTTCAAAATATCTTAACATTTCATTTTCGGCTTCGGTTTCGGCCGAAATTCATTTTTAACTTTCGGCCTTTTTTCGGTTTCGGTCGAAAGTCATTTTTAAACGTTCGGCCTTTTTCGGTTTCGGCCGAAAGTCATTTTAAACTTTCGGCCTATTTTCGGCTTCGGCCGAAATTAGAAAATCACTTTCGGTCGGTCTCCATCTGTAGCCTTCAATTGAAATACCCCTGTGGTCTGTTACCTTCAACTGAAATACCCACATTGCCTGTAACCTTCAACTGAAATACCCCCGTGGTCTGTAACCTTCAATTGAAATATCCCCATCGTCTGTAACCTTCAACTGAAACACCTCAGTCGTCTGTAACCTTCAATAAAATACCCCCGTCGTCTGTTACCTTCAACTGAAATACCCCCGTCGTCTGTAACCTTCAACTGAAATAACCCCGTCGTCTGTAACCTTCAACTGAAACACCCCAGTCGTATGTAACCTTCAATTGAAATACCCCCGTCGTCTGTTACCTTCAAAAGCCATACCCAGAAATCTAGCGCCCTAATAACATACCCTGACATCTATCACCCTCACAATATTTATACCCCGATAGCTATCACACTCACAACTTACCCCAATATCTGTCACTCTTACAAGAAATCCCCCCCCCCGACAGCTACCACGCTTACCAGAAATACCCCAATAGCTACCACCCTCACACGAGACACACCATCAACTATTAACCTTACAAGAAATACCCCGACAGCTATCACGCTTACAAGAAATACCCCCCTAGCCAATGTTCACTCTAAGGCAGGAGTCGGGAACCCGTGGCTCGCGAGCCAGATGTGGCTCTATTGATGGCTGCATCTGGCTCGCAGACAAATGTTCGATTATAAAAAAAAAAGTCGCATTAATGGTAAGAAATACTCATTATTGATTAGCAACAGCATAGCAATGTTATTAAAAAGAATTCAGAGACATAATTATTGCATTTTTAGTGTTGAAATTACACACAATGCACACATTTACATGAATTTTTAGTTTTAAACATAATCTATGGCTCTTACAGAATTACTTTTCAAAATATGTGGTGTCCATGGCTCTCTCAGACAAAAAGGTTCCCGACCCCTGCTCTAGGGTTTGTTGGTTCGTGTGCAAAATCATAAAGTTGTGTGCAAAGTTTTACAGCATCCATTTTTTTGTGTACAAATTTGTACAGCCAACAAATACAAACACACACTTACATGGAAATTTGCTGCGCGGATACTCAAAATTTCTGCGCGGCGTCTGTGAGATAGGTGCGCGTCCGCGCAGCCTAAAGGGAACGTTGCCCCCAGCATCTATCATTTTTTACAAGAAATACCCAGACAATCGATTGTCACCATTACCAGTTATTACTACCACAGTCGCGCTAGACATCATGTCCTGAAATCAACATAGCAATGAAATTTAAAAAAGTAAATTTTTGACCTTTGAAAACAGATTGAGTTCTTTATATCTCTCAGTTTAAATGAAAGGCAAGAGCGTCCTGTCCGTAAATCAGTGTGGTCAGTCCTCGTGTCAGAAAGATATGATGATGTTTGAAGCTGTGGGTGGGTGGGACGGGACGGGACGGGGGGGGGGGCTAAACCGTTTATCGACCTCACGTTGAGTCTTATTTGCTCAACCATAGAGTAAAAATCGAAATGTCTTGCTTTAAATCGACAACACAGTCTCAACTAACCGAACTTGTCATTAAAAGGGGCATGCAGAGCACCCCTCCCCCCCCCCCCCCCCCCCCCCCCCCCCCCAAAGGGAGGGGGGGGT
This sequence comes from Lymnaea stagnalis, assembly GCA_964033795.1. Lineage (NCBI taxonomy): Eukaryota > Metazoa > Mollusca > Gastropoda > Lymnaeidae > Lymnaea > Lymnaea stagnalis. The sequence continues at coordinate 728,320 of CAXITT010000085.1, forward strand.
GGGCTAAACCGTTTATCGACCTCACGTTGAGTCTTATTTGCTCAAACATAGAGTAAAAATCGAAATGTCTTGCTTTAAATCGACAACACAGTCTCAACTAACCGAACTTGTCATTAAAAGGGGCATGCAGAGCACCCCTCCCCCCCCCCCACCCGCCCACCCCGGTAAAGAAACTTCTACACAAGGTCCCCTTATGCTCATTTACAGTTTTTTTTTCCTCGGCCTGATAATGAAATCGGCCGGACCTAAGTATCTTGACATGATAGCTTCATGATATACGTCCACTCTCCTCATAGCCTGACAACCATAAAAACACTCGACGATAGCCTCGGTTGGTGGTGTCCGTCCCTACCCCCCCCTTTCCCCCCACGTGGCCGTAACCCCCGTGGAGAGTAATGGAATTAATGTTACCTATTAGTCTTGCCCCGGTTCGGGTGGACCAGCTGTCTGGCTTGTAGGTCAACTAAGGGACCAATAAAGGACCAATTGTGTTTACCAATAATGATCAAAACAAATGTTGAAACCAAATATCTTCACATAGTAGTACCCCAAGATTGGAGGGGGAAAAAAAAAGGGGGGGGGGGGTTGTTACAAAACCCATATGACTCCTGTTCTTTAAGTTAATAACATAGTAGTACCCCAAGATTGGAGGGGGAAAAAAAAAAAGGGGGGGGGGGTTGTTACAAAACCTATATGACTTCTGTTCTTTAAGTTAATAATCCTTCAGTATAATGCTTACAAATGGATTGTAACGAATGTGTCGTACTAACAAGAAACTGAAGCTTTTCACCCGAAAGTAAAAATGTGTTTAAAAAACACACACACAAAAAAAACCACTCTAAGAGCGCTTTTCCAGATATTTTACACCAGCGATTCTCAACCTGTGGGTCACTACCCACTTAGGGGTCGAACGAACCTTAAACAGGGGTCGCCTTATACCATATGAAAACACATATTTATAAAGTAGCAACTAATATTTTATGGTTGGGGGTGGGGTCACCACAACATGATGAACTGTATTAAACGGTCGTGGCTTTAGGAGCGTTGAAAACCACTGTTTTTGCACTACTTGCTAATGATTGAGACGAGCGCCTTCATTGTATCCACCAATACTTACATTTACAACAATTCCCCATCAGCCCTTTAGCTATTGATAAACGCACAGGACTTTCCTTATTTTTTCTTGAGGACCCTTGTGGGTACTCTTTGGCTTTTAGCTTGGGGATGTTTTAAAAATGGAGGGAAAAAAATGATACTATATCAAACCATGAGTTGACGTTGGAAAAACATCTAGTATTTCACCATTGCATACAACATAAACACAAATTAACAGAGACAGATAACAAATTATGACATTTCGAAACCCCAGATTCTTGACTCAAGTCATCGTCTTGCAATTGTTTTAAAACGAGTCTTTGAAATGGCGTGCACGTCTCATCATCATGCAATCTCGTGTACACCGCGAGACCCGAGGACCCCCCCACCCCAACCGAGTGCCAGTTACTAAGTGAACACGACATCTGACCGAGAGGCGCTGGCGCCGGGCTGTGGTGGTCGTTGACACTGCCAAAATAAAGCCTGACACCGCTAATGACCGGCTCGACGACAGTTTTATGACGGGCTGTTAGTGGTTGCGCTGGACTGCGACGACTTTCATTTCCCGCCCATTTCCGAGAGAGTCGAATCTAGCCGCGCCTGAGCTATGAGATGTACTTGCGACGTAAATGAAACAAGATGTTGTCGTATGTGGTGGCGTATGTGGTGGCGTATGTGGTTGCGTATGTGGATTGGCGTATGTGGTGGCGTATGTGGTGGCGGTATGTGGTGGCGTATGAGGTGGCGTATGTGGTGGCGTATGTGGTGGTGTATGTGGTGGCGTATGTGGAGTCGTATGTGGTGGCGTATGTGGTGGCGTATGTGGTTGCGTATGTGGATTGGCGTATGTGGTGGCGTATGTGGTGGCGGTATGTGGTGGCGTATGAGGTGGCGTATGTGGTGGCGTATGTGGTGGCGTATGTGGTGGCGTATGTGGTGGCGTATGTGGTGGCGTATGTGGTGGCGTATGTTGGTCGCTGCGCATAACTAGTGTGTGTGTTTATGTAAGCGTCTGTGTCTGAATTATTTGTAAAGAGCTTAGAGCTGTAAGGTGAGCGCTATATAAAAATGCCTAAATAAGTAAATAAAATGCACTTAATCGGCCATGTGTGTCCCATTTGTGGGGATATGTCAGGGATGCAAGTGTTCCCATAGGTTTGCGCCTGTGGTTGTGTTCAAATGTATAGGTTTGTGATCCCCCCCCCCACGCACACACACACACGTTTGTATGTGCAGGTTCGATTTCGTTTTTGTCGTCATAGGTGTTTGTTTTCATGTTTGTCTGTGCGTATGCCTGTATCCGTATGTGTGTATGTTTGTATGTGCGTATCGGCCTATGTGAGTATCAATATCCTTTATAAAGAACGAGACACTTTGGCAGAAGGGTCCCCCCAGAAAATAAGTTTTCGGAAAGTAACCGGATTTTAAAACAACTTCTTACTCTCAAACCCATGATATGTGATCATGCGATGGAAAGTCCAATGAAACTTATGACTCTCAAACCCATGATATGTGATCATGCGATGGAAAGTCCAATGAAACTTATGACTCTCAAACCCATGGTATGTGATCATGTGATGAAAAGTCCAATGAAACTTATGACTCTCAAACCCATGATATGTGATCATGCGATGGAAAGTCCAATGAAACTTATGACTCTCAAACCCATGATATGTGATCATGCGATGGAAAGTCCAATGAAACTTATGACTCTCAAACCCATGATATGTGATCATGCGATGGAAAGTCCAATGAAACTTATGACTCTCAAACCCATGATATGTGATCATGCGATGGAAAGTCCAATGAAACTTATGACTCTCAAACCCATGATATGTGATCATGCGATGGAAAGTCCAATGAAACTTATGACTCTCAAACCCATGATATGTGATCATGCGATGGAAAGTCCAATGAAACTTATGACTCTCAAACCCATGATATGTGATCATGCGATGGAAAGTCCAATGAAACTTATGACTCTCAAACCCATGATATGTGATCATGCGATGGAAAGTCCAATGAAACTTATGACTCTCAAACCCATGATATGTGATCATGCGATGGAAAGTCCAATGAAACTTATGACTCTCAAACCCATGATATGTGATCATGCGATGGAAAGTCCAATGAAACTTATGACTCTCAAACCCATGATATGTGATCATGCGATGGAAAGTCCAATGAAACTTATGACTCTCAAACCCATGATATGTGATCATGCGATGGAAAGTCCAATGAAACTTATGACTCTCAAACCCATGATATGTGATCATGCGATGGAAAGTCCAATGAAACTTATGACTCTCAAACCCATGATATGTGATCATGCGATGGAAAGTCCAATGAAACTTATGACTCTCAAACCCATGATATGTGATCATGCGATGGAAAGTCCAATGAAACTTATGACTCTCAAACCCATGATATGTGATCATGCGATGGAAAGTCCAATGAAACTTATGACTCTCAAACCCATGATATGTGATCATGCGATGGAAAGTCCAATGAAACTTATGACTCTCAAACCCATGATATGTGATCATGCGATGGAAAGTCCAATGAAACTTATGACTCTCAAACCCATGATATGTGATCATGCGATGGAAAGTCCAATGAAACATATGACTCTCAAACCCATGATATGTGATCATGCGATGGAAAGTCCAATGAAACTTATGACTCTCAAACCCATGATATGTGATCATGCGATGGAAAGTCCAATGAAACATATGACTCTCAAACCCATGATATGTGATCATGCGATGGAAAGTCCAATGAAACTTATGACTCTCAAACCCATGATATGTGATCATGCGATGGAAAGTCCAATGAAACTTATGACTCTCAAACCCATGATATGTGATCATGCGATAGAAAGTCCAATGAAACTTATGACTCTCAAACCCATGATATGTGATCATGCGATGGAAAGTCCAATGAAAGAGGTACCATTTAAATTTGACTTTAGTGACTCGTCGATTTTCGAACATAAAATGTTATCACATCATCAGACAGAACGCTTCTCGTGACTTTATCTGCCAAGAAATCGCCCAGGACTCCATCAGCAACCAAGTGGGGACCGCCTTCTGACATAAACTCCGAAATCCGTTGTAGTTACGTCATCGATGCGTTCGACACGAATGTGATTAAAAGCTCCTCTACTGTAGCACCACTTAAACATTGACACCAGGATACTTGATTGGTTTGTGTTGTGGTGATATGGAGGGTGATGTGGGGTGATGTGGGGGGATATGGGGGTGATGTGGGTGATATGGGGGTGATGTGGGGGTGATGTGGGGGTGGTGGGGGGGTGGGGGGGGGGTGGTGTGGGGGGAGGGGGGGGAGGTGGGGGCGGGGGGGGGGAGGGGGGGGATGGGGGGGGATGGGG
>CAXITT010000085.1:741966-769351 GCA_964033795.1 Lymnaea stagnalis
GTGATAAAGGTAGGTTTAATGCCAGGCAGGCCCCCCCGTCCGCTACCCCCGAACCCGTCCACCCCCCCCCCCAAAAAAAAACCTGTTGAAATGAGAATATGAGCAGCCCGTTGTACCCAGATTTTTGCACCCAACCCTCTCCCCCCCCTCCCCCAAATCACCTTACCGTTCTGAGCGCTTTTCTCATACCTTCCGTAGAAATGAAAGGCCAAAATAACTGGATATCTTCCCAAGAATTGGTTTAATATAAATTCATGGAACGAGTGGAAGGCTAATCGGTGGTGGTCAAAATAGGGCCACCGGACAGTGGTGTACGTGCAGTCAGTTGAGAATCATTGATCTGGGCACTTAAGCTCAACTGCTGTTTTGGATAATTATGAAAGTTTGTTTTCACGGGAAAATAGCGGAGAGTGTGGAGGCATATAAATTTAACTTAGGGCGCCACAACCCTTACAACTTATTTTGTTGTTTCCTATAGAAATTTGTTTTATTTTTCAACCAAAACAGACTTTTGGTAAAGTCTTCAAGAAAAAACAAAAACTGTAGAAGTAGCAGTTAAACTGTAGCAGTAGCAGTTAAACTGTAGCAATAGCAGTTAAACTGTAGCAGTAGCAGTTATACTGTAGCAGCAGCAGTTAAACTGTAGCAGCAGCAGTACAACTGTAGCAGTAGCAGTTAAACTGTAGCAATAGCAGTTAAACTGTAGCAGCAGCAGTTAAACTGTAGCAGCAGCAGTTAAATTGTAGCAGTAGCAGTTAAACTGTAGCAGTAGCAGTTAAACCGTAGCAGCAGCAGTTAAACGTGAAGGTTGCATGTAGTGGCGTAGTGTGCCAGTCGGAACGACCACAAAAACCATTTCCAAAGACCACACAACACCCTTTCTGAAAGACCACACAACATCCTTTCTGAAAGACCACACAACACCCTTTCTGAAACACCACACAATATGCTTTCTGAAAGACCACATAACACCCTTTCTGAAATACCACAAAACATCCTTTCTGAAAGACCACCCAACACCCTTTTTGAAACACCACACAACACTCTTTCCAAAGACCACACAACATCCTTTCTGAAAGACCACACGACACGCTTTCTAAAGACCACACAACACCCTTTCCGAAAGACCACACGACACCCTTTCCAAAGACCACACAACACCCTTTCTGAAAGACCACACAACACCCTTTCTAAAACACCCTTTCTGAAACACCAAACAACACCATTTTTGAAAGACCACACAAGACCCTTTCTGAAAGACCACAAAACATCCTTTCTTAAAAGACCACACAACATCCTTTCTTAAAGACCACACAGCCCTCTTTCCAAAAGACCGCACAACATCCTTTCTGAAAGACCACACACCACCCTTTCCAAAGAACAGACAACATCCTTTCTGAAAGACCACACACCACCCTTTCCAAAGACCACACAACACCCTTTCTGAAAGACCACACAACACCCTTTCTAAAACACCCATGCAAAGTACACCATGACAGTGCTGTACAAAGTACACCATGACAGTGCTATTCATAATAAAACAGGACGGTGCTGTAAGGAAGAGATTTATACAAATTCCAGGTGAATAAATTTCATAAAATATTGAGATTTTCTTATATCCACCTGCAAATCACTGGCACAGTTTATGACTTATAACTCAAAAACTTCAGCATCAATGCTCAAACACAAGACACAAAATTCAGGTGGCCCACACGAATAGCTAATCTTGGTTAGAAACTTGCTAGAGCCTTACAGCATGGTGCTGGCCCGAGGGGGATATCAGTGTTTATAGAAACAGATTGAGGAATCGGCCGATGTGGAAGAAATAGTTTGACAGGGCCAGAGATAGGGTTGGACAGCTTATATCAAAACTGGGATATCCCGGCCTTGCCTCCCACCCCCCNGGGGGGAAGGAGGGGGAGAGTGTGGGTGTAAGAGTGGTGGGAGGAGAAACGAAATGGACGATAGAAACAGAAGAAATTAGGAAATTCGATGATAGAGAATCGTATGGAAATACAGAAATATAAGATATGATTTGTTAAAAAAAAAAAAATTAAATTATATCAAATAAATTAATTTTTTTTTTTTTTAAATCATAACCGTATATATTCATTATTAGCAAATGTCAGTTTGAGTTAAATATACATAGTTTAAATGGAAATACTTTCATTTCAGAAGGTGTTAATTGTACATAGTTTCAACCAAGTCGTTTTTACCAAGCTAGTTAGTTACCGGTAAGCCACTTTTCAGGGGAGTTAAATCTGATGATTAATTTTTTTATTTTTTTAAAATGATAAACAACAACAAACAATTAGTAAACAGATTTGTCGTAAAATTCCTTGAAATGCGATAACATATTATGGACATTGTGAAACACATACATTTCATTTCAACATAAATGTTTACAAAAATCTAAAATGGGAATAGAACTTCTCATTTTATAGTTTCACCAAGACCTTTGGATTAATTATCTCCTCTCCCAACAAGCATTTTTTTAAGCATCACCTGTGCGTCATGAAACTGATAAAACTGATAGATTGCCATTCTATAAACGTACCTGTGATGGCATTTATTCACTCTTGCTGGCCACCTCCATCGATTTGTTGTTCCATCACCCAGACAAATTGCTGCAGCAATCGGAATGCCTTTGATGTTGATTACGACCCCTGGGGTGGGGGGGGTAGGGTTTGGAGAAGTGGTGGTGGTGTCAAGGGAGGGAGGGGGTGCAGTTGGGGGTGGGGGGTAGGGAAAGAAACCTGATTATAAGCGATTCCGACGCCCTAAACAACATGGCGCCTTTCAGCCGAACGCGCCCTCTTGTATACATACTGGGGTTGGCCTTAAGTCGAAGTTTTAGCTAGAACTCTTTAATTGTATTTGATTCCAGATAAGGAAATAACAGAAAAGGAGAGTTTTTTTTAGACGAATATAACGAACAAGGAGAGGTTTTTGGATGGATCTAAAAGGAGGAATAAAACATTCTAAGAAGAAAATAAAATCACTCTCAACTTGGAATGTTTTTTTGTTTTTTTTAAATTTTTGAATCCTTTATATTTACTTAGCTTTTTGTTCGCAGCTGGCAGACTGGCTGTGTGGCGGGCGGGGGAAGTATCTTCGGACGGCTCATTGACCCACTTCCTGTCAACCTATCGAGCTGTAACTGGGCACATAGACTCGTTGCCGATGATAACACATTCTTTCAACGTTTCCACCCCATCCCCTAACCCCACCTCAAAACACACGACTGAGAAGCAACAGTTATGCAATGAAACACACGATGAACAGCAATAGCTGTGTAATAAAACACACGTCTGGACAGCAACAGTTGCGCAATTATTGATCAGGTTGGCCACACAAATACACCTTTTTTTTAGACCACTCTGAAGCTGATACTTGAAATTCCCCTTTATAAATAATGGATGTTGTTTGGCAAGCTCTACAAATGTTTTGGTATGTTGCTGGGCGTGCTCTACAAGTGTTTTGGTATGTTGCTGGGCGTGCTCTACAAATGTTTTGGTATGTTGCTGGGCGTGCTCTACAAATGTTTTGGTATGTTGCTGGGCGTGCTCTACAAATGTTTTGGTATGTTGCTTGGCGTGCTCTACAAATGTTTGGGTATGTTGCTGGGGGTGCTCTACAAATGTTTGGGTATGTTGCTGGGCGTGCTCTACAAATGTTTGGGTATGTTGCTAGGCGTGCTCTACAAATGTTTTGGTATGTTGCTGGGCGTGCTCTACAAATGTTTGGGTATGTTGCTGGGCGTGCTCTACAAATGTTTGGGTATGTTGCTAGGCGTGCTCTACAAATGTTTTGGTATGTTGCTGGGCGTGCTCTACAAATGTTTGGGTTTGTTGCTGGGCGTGCTCTACAAATGTTTGGGTATGTTGCTAGGCGTGCTCTACAAATGTTTTGGTATGTTGCTGGGCGTGCTCTACAAATGTTTGGGTATGTTGCTAGGCGTGCTCTACAAATGTTTTGGTATGTTGCTGGGCGTGCTCTACAAATGTTTGGGTATGTTGCTGGGGGTGCTCTACAAATGCTTTGGGTAATCTTACTCAACATTCAGAGCTTACGGGACTGAAAGATAGATGACTGACATCATTGGCTGGCAAGGTGTTCTCCCCTCTCTTTCTCTTCTTTTGCGGCTCTCACCTCATTTCTCCTAAGATCTCTTTTATATCTCGCCTCGGGTAGATCCATCATCCATTCAAAACAAAGTAGACGCAGGCGCGGTCAAGTTCCTCAGGTTTGTTTATTCGTGTTTGTTGGATGGTAGCCTTAAAGGTAGTTACACTTATATCGCGTTCAGCTTTTTCTTTCTTTGTTTGTTTAAATATTTTCGTTGAAATTCATTAATCTTTTTATGTAATAAACGACTGTTGAATAACCCAAGGTGGAGTGTTGTGTTGAGATTGTGTCAATCAATCCATTGACATCTCATGCAAGTAAGAGATCAAGGTTGAATCAATCGATTGAATTCTCATACTTAAGAGATCAAGGTCAAATTAATCTATGGGAATCTCTTACTTAAGAGATCAAGGTCAAATCAATAAATTTAAATTTCGTACTTAAGAGATCAAAGTCAGATTAATCCATTGAAATTTCACCCGTAAGAGGTCAAGGTCAAATCAATTTATTTAAATCTTGTTCTTCAAAGATCAAAGGATAATCAATCCATTGAAATCTCGTACTTAATAGATCAAGGTCAAACCAATCCATTGAAATCCCTTACTTGAGAGGTCAAGGTCCACGTTAGACAAAGCAATTCGCCACAGTCCAGTGCACACGATCGATCGACATGGCGCCAGAAACTGGAGAGTTCCTGTGTAATATTGAGAGTGCGGTATGGTGTGGGGTTGGCGTACGGGGGGGGGGAGGAGGTATGGAGAATTCTGATTTTCATGTTCTAAAGATTTTTGTAATGAAAGCAGTTGATGAGAGTGAAGTTTTTATCTGTAAAGGGAAATGCTGTCATGCGTGTGTTGATGGAGTGGCACATTTTTAACATTTTTTTTTATTTTTGGCATTAACTGTATACAATTGGAAGTTCTCTTTTCACAATTATGACGTCATAAGAGGGGGGGGGGCTTCCATAAAAGACGCCCCGCGATTATTATAATTTTAAAATTAATTATTTAAAAAAAAAAAAGATTGTTGGGGTGGGGTTGGGGGAGGGGGGGGAGTGTTCAATAATTAGCATAAATTTCGTGACGTCGTATAACGGTGAACCATAAGAAAGTGACATTACTTTGTGACATTAGATCGTGACATTGGATTGTGAAACACCAATAACACGGGCTCCAAGTTTAGCAGTTCAAGTGGATCGAATTACAATTTTGTGACAGCGGACATTACATTCGCGGACCAATGCGTAGGTGCAACAAGGAAGATGATTGAGACTGAAGACAATTTGCTATTGTTTTCTTACACACAGGATCCATTTTCTGTTCTTTTTTAGAAATTAATTTGTTTTAAAGTAATTTAATTTGTTTTGTTAAGTCACAGAAGCCAATCTAAATGTAGCCTGCTGTCAAGCAGTCTCCTATGTATAACGTTAAGTTTAAATTTAGATCACCATGGTCACAAGACGACTCCTGTACTGCTTTTGCGTTGGAATGAATGTAAGACCTGGATTAACGTTAAGGCAAGGAATTTTTGTAAGATCTTTAATTACTCTATGGCTTGGAATTACTGTAAGGCCTGGAATTACTGTAAGACCTGGATTTACTCTAAGGCCTGGAATTACTGTAAGACCTGGATTTACTCTAAGGCCTGTAATTACTGTAAGACCTGGATTTACTCTAATGCCTGGAATTACTGTAAGACCTGGATTTACTCTAAGGCCTGTAATTACTGTAAGACCTGGATTTACTCTAAGGCCTGGAATTACTGTAAGTTCTGAAATTACTGTAAGGTCTGAAATTACTGTAAAGCCTGGAATTGCTGTAAGGTCTGGAATTAATTTCAGGCCTGGACTGATTTCTAATGTTATCTTCCAAGAATAGTTATCGTATGGGCTTGCGTTGTTACCATCACAACGCTTTTATCTAGTTATCGGAACTTCCCGAATCTGTCCATTTCCCCAAATTACTTCGAACCCTGACCGTCACGTGATCCCGGCCATACCGCCTCGGCCGGTCAAGCCCATCAACCGTCTTTAACTATAATGACGTAGCTTTTTGTCCACTCCCCCCATCAGACGACGTTGAAAAGTATGACCAGCAGTCGTCTGGCATTTTCACGCGCGCCCGAGACGAGGCTGAAATTAATTACCCATAATCCCATATTCGCTAATTACTGTACGGGATATGAGGGTCTAAGTTTAATCAGGGGAACTAAATGACTGGGTCTGAGGAGGGAGTAGCCCGTGGGGGGAGGAGTCATAGGGGCGGGGACTGAAAGGGGGTAATCTTTAACTGGCTCATTACATAGTTAGGGGTTATTGGAAGAGAAGCGGGTCAACATTGATCTATCATGTGGCAAAGGAAGTTGGGGGTGGGGAGGAAACGAGTTACGATGTTTTATCAAGTTGAAGTGTTGAAAAAATAAATTCAACGTTATTTGATGTCCCGAAACACGTTATTTGATGTCCCGTAACACGTTATTTGATTCCCGTAACACGTTATTTGATGTCCCGTAACACAACGTCATTTGATGTCCGTAACGCGATATTTGATGTCCCGTAACGTGATATTTGATGTCCCGTAACGCGATATTTGATGTCCTGTAACGCGATATTTGATGTCCCGTAACGCGATATTTGATGTCCCGTAACGCGATATTTGATGTCCCGTAACACAACGTTATTTGATGTCCCGTAACGCGATATTTGATGTCCCGTAACACAACGTTACTTGATGTCCCGTAACACAACGTTATTTGATGTCCCGTAACACAACGTTATTTGATGTCCCGTAACACAACGTTATTTGATGTCCCGTAACACAACGTTATTTGATGTCCTGTAAGACAACGTTATTTTTGATGTCCCGTAACACAACGTTATTTGATGTCCCGTAACACAACGTTATTTGATGTCCCGTAACACAACGTTATTTGATGTCCCGTAACACAACGTTATTTGATGTCCTGTAAGACAACGTTATTTGATGTCCTGTAACACAATGTTATTTAATGTCCTGTAACACTACGTTATTTGATTTCCTATAAGACAACGTTATTTGATGTCCTGTAACACAACGTTATTTAATGTCCTGTAACACAATGTTATTTGATGTCCGGTAACACAACGTTATTTAATGTCCTGTAACACAATGTTATTTGATGTCCGGTAACACAACGTTATTTGATGTCCTGTAAGACAACGTTATTTGATGTCCTGTAACACAACGTTATTTGATGTCCTGTAAGACAACGTTATTTGATGTCCTGTAACACAATGTTATTTAATGTCCTGTAACACTACGTTATTTGATTTCCTATAAGACAACGTTATTTGATGTCCTGTAACACAACGTTATTTAATGTCCTGTAACACAATGTTATTTGATGTCCGGTAACACAACGTTATTTAATGTCCTGTAACACAATGTTATTTGATGTCCGGTAACACAACGTTATTTGATGTCCTGTAAGACAACGTTATTTGATGTCCTGTAACACAACGTTATTTGATGTCCTGTAACACAATGTTTTTTTATTTCCTATAAGACAACGTCATTTGATGTCCCGTAACACAATGTTATTTGATGTCCCGTAACACAAGGTTATTTGATGTCCCGTAACACAACGTTATTTGATGTCCCGTAACACAACGTTATTTGATGTCCCGTAACACAACGTTATTTGATGTCCCGTAACACAACGTTATTTGATGTCCCGTAACACAACGTTATTTGATGTCCTGTAAGACAACGTTATTTGATGTCCTGTAACACAACGTTATTTGATGTCCTGTAAGACAACGTTATTTGATGTCCTGTAACACAATGTTATTTGATTTCCTGTAAGACAACGTTATTTGATGTCCCGTAACACAACGTCATTTGATGTCCCGTAACGCGATATTTGATGTCCCGTAACACAACGTTATTTGATGTCCCGTAACACAACGTTATTTGATGTCCCGTAACACAACGTTATTTGATTTCCCGTAACACAACGTTATTTAATGTCCCGTAACACAATGTTATTTGATGTCCTGTAAGACAACGTTATTTGATGTCCTGTAACAAAATGTTATTTGATGTCCTGTAAGACAACGTTATTTGATTCCTGTAACACAATGTTATTTTATCTCCCGTAACACAATGTTATTTGATGTCCCGTAACACAACGTCATTTGATGTCCCGTAACACAACGTCATTTAATGTCCCGTAACAGGATGCCGTTTTCGACATTAAATTGCAACAGAATGTGTCCAACGAGCGTCAGGGCGACATCCATATAACGTTATTAATGCGGCTTCGAATTTCGCTCGCACGGTAAATTGTACGCAAGCGGAATAAAAATGTTTGACAGGTATATCATATACTTTGAAACTTAGTTGGTATCGAAACCTGAGTCAAGGCTGGTATCGTTCTAAATTATTGTGTTTAATGTCTGTGTAATTGGAATGATATAAAATGTTCCAATGTTTTTTTTTTTTCTCTTCTTCTTTTTTTGTTGTTTTGTTTTTTTTTCTTTTTTGCAATAAAGAATTTCAACACAAGATTCCTTAGAGAATTAATAAATGAAAATATTTAGTGGGGGAAAAAAGGTCAGGTTTGTTTGCGTGTCAGAAAATATGTAGTTTTAGAAAAGTAGAAAATAAGCAGTTTTAGAAATGTAGAAAATATATAGTTTTAGAAATGTAGAAAATAGGTGATTTTAGAAATGCAGAAAATGAGTAGTATTAGAAATGTAGAAAATAAGCAGTTTTAGAAATGTAGAAAATATATAGTTTTAGAAATGTAGAAAATGAGTAGTTTAAGAAATATAGAAAATAAGTAGTTTTAGAAATGTAGAAAATATATAGTTTTAGAAATGTAGAAAATGAGTAGTTTAAGAAATATAGAAAATAAGTAGTTTTAGAAATGTAGAAAATATATAGTTTTATAAATATAGAAAATAAGTAGTTTTAGAAATGTAGAAAATATATAGTTTAAGAAATATAGAAAATAAGTAGTTTTAGAAATGTAGAAAATATATAGTTTAAGAAATATAGAAAATAAGTAGTTTTAGAAATGTAGAAAATATATAGTTTAAGAAATATAGAAAATAAGTAGTTTTAGAAATGTAGAAAATATATAGTTTAAGAAATATAGAAAATAAGTAGTTTTAGAAATGTAGAAATATGCGCGTGTTTGAATGTTTAAACAGACGTAAAGGTTTGAAAGTTTTGAGCTAAACAGATTCAACACTTTAACTTTGATTGTGTTTCTCATATAGACCGACCGAATTTCGGCTTCGTCTTCAGAGCCGAAAGTGGCCTTTTGATCACTTTTGGCATAATTTCGGTTTAGTTAGAAGCCAAAAAGTTAACTTTCGGCTTAATTTCGGCCTCGGCCGAAACTGAAATGTTAACTTTCGGTTTAATTTCGGTTTCGGTCGAAAGTTATCGGGGTTTTAGGTCATCTACCAGAGGTGAGACTGTCTGTCCGCATTTAGGCTGGCAAGCCGATATTCATTATTACTCGACGTCTTCCGGTCATCGTATGTTATATGACTAACTAGGCGACCCGCGGCGTAGCATACGCCGCGACCTTGTTGGTGTGTGCGCATGGCTGGCAAGCATTGGCGATAGCAATGCTTGAATTTCCCATCTACTAATGTTACTTGACAAAAACGTGAACTCAAGTTACGCACATTTAAGAATGCCGATTTTGTTACACCCCTTCCCTCCCACCTTTTCATGATACGTCACTGCACACTTTTTATTTCACGCCCATGAACTATATAAATATAGCCGACCCGCGGCTTAGCATACGTCGCGGAATTGCCCGCTAGTTTCTTATAAACTGAAATCGCTTAGGTATCGCCATTCATGGCCGGATTCAACTTCAAGGTTGTTACTGCGAGTCTTGCAGCCAAGGGTGATACTGTGGGTCTTACAGCCAAGGCTCTTACTACGAGTCTTCCAGCCAGGATGTTACTACGAGTCTTGCAGCCAGGGATGTTACTGCGAGACTTGCAGCCAAGGATGTTACTACGAGTGTTGCAGCCAAGGATGTTACTACGAGTCTTGCAGCCAAGGATGTTACTACGAGTTTTGTAGCCAATGATGTTACTGCGAGACTTGCAGCCAAGGATGTTACTGCGAGACTTGCAGCCAAGGATGTTACTGCGAGACTTGCAGCCAAGGATGTTACTGCGAGACTTGCAGCCAAGGATGTTACTGCTAGACTTTCAGCCAAGGATGTTACTGCGAGACTTGCAGCCAAGGGTGTTACTGCGGTTACTGTTAATGGACTGAAACAGTATACAAACTAATCAGGTGATATCGAACCCAACACTAGTGACTTAGTATCAAATGTAACATTAGCATCTTCCATCGCACCAAAATACGGTATCGGTTCCTTCTTTTCTGCCGGTTATATAGCTATATTTGAACTGAAGAGGTATCGCATTGCTATGCCCACAGTTTTCTTTTTTTCCCCCCCCCCCCCCCCCAAGGGCCAGGGGGCTGTGTACTTCATATAATGAACTAATTCGACTGTAACCTTTGCATTTAACGAGTTTGTCGGAAATGTTCATCTATTTTCTTTGTAAACAGTAAATCGCCTTGAGGTTGCAAGAAGTTGAAGCAATGTTGATCATACTGCAAGGTATTGGTGGCTCAGACACAACCGTATTATTACGTTAACATCGAGCGGCTTGTCGAGATGTCGGATGTCAGTGAAATTCAATCCGACGGCCGATTGGTTCAATGGGAGACGTCTAGACGTGCTTTGATTGCCGACTGTTGGTGTGTACGGCAAGTGTTATCATGTGGATGTGAGATGTTGAAATTTGTTTATATAAGAAGAGCTCCTTGTGATATTTACTTTGTAAGATTGATTGAAAACAACCGGAGGGACAAACAGTGGTTTGATCTTGATTTAAATGTATGAAATGGGTTGTAACAGGGACAAACAGTGGTTTGATCTTGATTTAAATGTATGAAATGGGTTGTAACAGGGACAAACAGTGGTTTGATCTTGGTTTAAATGTATGAAATGGGTTGTAACAGGGACAAACAGTGGTTTGATCTTGATTTAAATGTATGAAATGGGTTGTAACAGGGACACAAATGACTCGTGAGGCAGTGTGTAAGGAAAGGTAAGGCGGTGTACAAGGAAAGGTAAAGAAGTGTACAAGGACAGGTAACTGAGTTTACAAGGACAGACAACTGGGTGTACAAGGACAGGTAACTCAGCTTACAAGGACAGACAACTGGGTGTACAAGGACAAATAACTGGGTACACAAGGACAGGTAACTGGGTGTACAAGGACAGCTAGGGGGAAAAAGGGAAAATTTCCATTTTCCATTTAGAGCTTTGCTATCTCCTCGACCTGCGAATCCACAAACACATACACTCCAGCGACATCTTTTAATTCCTTAACACAAAGATCGTCACGATAAAAATAACATAAACATAAGGTGAAAATAACATGCCCAGGAAATTGAAAACATACGAACGAAAAGAAAAAAATGAAGGGTTTTCCCTTGAATAATGTTTAATGTCGAAAGTTCGTCCACACCAAGACGATATGTCAACGTATCCCAAGTTCGTCCACACCAAGACGGTATGTCAACATATCCCAAGTTCGTCCACACCAAGACTTTAT
Organism: Lymnaea stagnalis; assembly: GCA_964033795.1. NCBI lineage: Eukaryota > Metazoa > Mollusca > Gastropoda > Lymnaeidae > Lymnaea > Lymnaea stagnalis. Next base: position 753,737 of record CAXITT010000085.1, read on the forward strand.
GTCAGCATATCCCAAGTTCGTCCACACCAAGACGTTATGTCAACATATCCCAAGTTCGTCCACACCAAGACTTTATGTCAACATATCCCATGTTCGTCCACACCAAGACTTTATGTAAACATATCCCAAGTTCGCCCACACCAAGACGTTATGTCAACATATCCCAAGTTCGTCCACACCAAGACGTTATGTCAACATATCCCAATATACATGTCAAAATATTGACACGAATATGACACCCTTCCTTCACATGCTTTAATATTTTCGATATTTGCCCTAAAAGACCTACTTCGCTGAAATCACCGGTCGCTATTTTGCTGTTACCTGTTTTGTGTGTTGATTAAGTTAAACCAAAGCCTCAACACAAAAAGGAAATAGTCTCAGCACCAAAAGGATAATGTAACTGAGCAAAACGTGAGTAGTTGAAAACCACGTGACTGATCTGAAGAGATTGACGACATGAGGACATTTCGGGGGGGGGCGGGTGGGGGGGGGAATGACTGAGAGACGTGCTTACAGCAGCAAGTAGCCAGCAGCAGGCAACCGACACCAGCCATCAGCAGGCAACCGACACCAGCCAGTAGCTGGCACACAACAGCACTTTCTTTCTGTTCTTCCGGTCTTTGTTTTTGTGAAGGACCTTTTGTTTTCTATTCTTACATTTTCTTAATAGATAGGTTACATGTCAATGTATTATGAAAAATTTGATATGCAGTCATGTTATTCGTTATTCTGTTGTACTGATGAAGTCATTAGTCGAAACGTCTTCAATTCTGTATTTTGGGATATGTTGACATAACGTCTTGGTGTGGACGAACTTGGGACATGTTGACATGTTAACCTCTATTAACCTTTATTAGCCAGACAATAGGAGGCAGACTGTAGGAAGAAGGAAACAGAAAACAGACAACAGGGCAATGACAGCAGAGAGCAGACAGCGGCCATGAGACACCAATACAAGGACATCAGCGAGCAGACATCAGCAAGAAGACAGCAGCAAGCAGACATCAGCAAGAAGACAGCAGCAAGCGGACATCAGCAAGCAGACATCAGTAAGCGGTCATCAGCAAGCGGACAGCAGCAAGCAGACATCAGCAAGAAGACAGTCGCAAGCAGACATCAGCAAGCAGACAGCAGCACGCAGACAACAGCAAGCAGACATCAGCAAGCAGACATCAGCAAGCAGACAGCAGCAAGCAGATATCAGCAAGAAGACAGCAGCAAGCCGACATCAGCAAGCAGACAGCAGCATGCAGACAGCAGCAAGCAGACAGTATTGTGCAAGCAACAGCTAGAAAACAGCGTACAGCTTCAAGCCACCGCGAACAGACGCGCGCCAACAGACCCACCGGGTAGACACCATCGTGTGGAGCGGTAAGACAGGACCGTGTGTGTTCGTCGAAGGGAGGAAGTGATACTGTAGGTCAAGGACGTCCCAGGAATTTCCACACGTTTATACGTGAGCTGCTTTCGATTTGAAATACAATCTTAAAACTAAGAAACTCATCATTCTTATATTTAATTGAGTCATAAAAAAACATATCTCGTTTCACCGGTGAGCATCTCGTTACAATGAGTGGAGGAGACTTCTGGAATTTACTACACGCAATGATACAAAAATAACTATATATATATATATATATATATATATATATATATATATATATATGTGTGTGTGTATAAAAGGTGTAAAAATACATATGTGCTGTTCAACATCTATAGAAAACGCTCTGTGTGATACAATATCTCTGTATTGCTGACTCTTTTTAATACAAAAATAACTATATATATATATATATATATATATATATATATATATATATATATGTGTGTGTGTATAAAAGGTGTAACAATACAAATGTGCTGTTCAACATCTATAGCAAAAGCTCTGGGTGATCCAATATCTCTGTAATGCTGAATCATTTTGTTAAGGTGGTTAAGGAGGATTCCAAACCTCAGTCTATTTAAGTCTGAACTCTATGCAATTTTAACAGTTTTTTTTTTCTTTTGTTAAAAAGCGATCAAGAAACGGGCGCCTGAAACAGACTAAGATAAGTGACAAACGATTCTGGACTCACTGACAATTGTCAATCTTAAGAGAACTGGCTTATTGGCCCATTTGCGGAAGTTTGTGTGAATGTGCGAAGCCCGGGGGAATGGTTTTGACGGCTTGAAACTTGTGTAGCGGCCAAAGTGAAGGGTGATAGGTGAGTCACGAGCCTTGAAGAGAGAGCGCTCGAGGGTTTTAGAACTAAATAGTTGCAAGACGACAGTGAAGTGATGGTGTCATTGTTAGCTTTTATTATTATTTTTTTTTAAATAGCAAGATACAGCAACGTGATGTCACGTGATAAAAATACATTCTAACATTTCAGCAAACCACTAGGGTTGTCTTTATACCAACATATTCGCGTTGTCTTTATACCAACATATTAGTGTTGTCTTTATACCAAAAGTTTAGAGTTGCCTTTATACCAAAATTTTAATGTTGTCTTTATACCAACATATTCGTGTTGTCTTTATAACAACATTTTAATGTTGTCTTTATATCAACATATTCGTGTTGTCGTTATACCAACATTTTAATGTTGTCTTTATACAAACATATTCGTGTTGTCTTTATACCAACATTTTAATGTTGTCTTTATACCAACATATTCGTGTTGTCTTATACCAACATATTAGTGTTGTCTTATACCAACATATTAGTGTTGTCTTTACATCAACATATTAGTAATGTCTTTATACCAATATATTAATGTTGTCTGTATACCAACATAATAGCGTCTTTATATCAATACATTAGTTTTGCCTTTATTTCAACATATTTATGTTGTCTTTATATCAATACATTAGTTTTGTCTTTATATCAACATAGTTATATTTTCTTTTTTATCAACATATTAGTGTTGACTTTATATCAAAATTTTCGTGTTGTCTTATAACAACATAATGCGTGTTGTCTTTATATCAACATATTCGTGTTGTCTTTATATAACTATATTCTTGGTGTCTATGTACCAACATATTCATGTTGTCTGTATATTAAAATTCGTATTGTCTTTATACCACATATTCGTGTTGACTTTATCACAACACATTTAGGGTGGCATCTGCATGGGCCGTCGTTGACGGTAATGTTATTTAACACCCGTCTGAGCCCTCAACTCCTGCACCATTTGAGATCAGCCCAAAATCAATAACTATCCCTTGCCAGTTGATTGCTGCCACTAAAAGTACCAGCTGGGTACTTTTAGACTCTGACTCGACTGTTGTATACCAGTTGATTGCTGCCACTAAGTGTACAAGCTGAGTACTGTTAAGACTCTGACTCGACTGTCGTAGACGGTGCTCTACGACGTAGAGTTCGGCATGCTTGCTGGTCTGTCGTGGTCAAATTATTCAAATGACGTAATCGAGGGAGAGCTCTTTATTCAATCAAGTTAATCAACTTCCATTGAACAAGATCTTCTTTGAGCACGGGTTCTTAAAATGTTCTGCATTCATCCCCCATCTTTACCAATATCATCCCCCATCTTTACCAATATCATCCCCCAACTTTACCAATATCATCCCTCATCTTTACCAATATCATCCCCCATCTTTACCAATATCATCCCCCATCTTTACAAATATCATTCCCCATCTTTACCAATATCATCCCCCATCTTTACCAATATCATCCCCCATCTTTACCAATATCATCCCACATCTTTACCAATATCATCCCCCATCTTTACCAATATCATCCCCCATCTTTACAAATATCATCCCCCATCTTTACCAAAATCATTCCCCATCTTTACCAATATCATCCCCCATCTTCACCAATATCATCCCCCATCTTTACCAATATCATCCCCCATCTTCACCAATATCATCCCCCATCTTTACCAATATCATCCCCCATCTTTACCAATATCATCCCCCATCTTTACCAATATCATCCCCCATCTTTACCAATATCATCCCCCATCTTTACCAATATCATCCCCCATCTTTACCAATATCATCCCCCATCTTTACCAATATCATCCCCCCTCTTTACCAATAACCCCCCCCCATCTTTACCAATATCATCCCCCATCTTTACCAATATCATTTTGGAACGTGTCACATTTTTGCCATGCCCTGTAGATATATTTCAGATCGATGTTCAATAAGATTTAAGTAAAAACACATAATAATATAGATGCACTCCAAACTTTTTATTAAAAAAAACAACAACCTAAAAAAAAAAAAAGCTTCGCACGGCAAATTAGTCACATGATCCTGATATAATAATAGCGACATAATGACCCCCAACGTAATGACCCTAGAAACTGTTCCCAATTTAATGACCCAGGTCCACCTTGCCGCTAAACATTATTTTCTTTATACACAAACCTATTTGTCCTTTTCCCTTGTTACAAGTGCGACGTTTTGAGATCCACCGAAAAAAACCACAATAGGCATTGCTGGGCGAACGCTATGACGAGAGAAAGTAAGAAGAAAGACAAGACCCCCCCACCCCCCCCTTTTTTTTCGCCTTCACCGATGTCCACTGTTATGGTAATGAGCACTGGTCCATAAATTGTTCCCACTGTATTGTTCCCGGGGCCCCCACCGTCTAGATAGGCCGAACAAAAGGTCCCGTGTTCAGGTGCCTGCACGGAAAAAAACTCCAGAAAGAATGCAAAGACCAGTTCCTAAGTTACTTTTAATAGCACGATCGTGGACCATAAATCAGAGCGGACATCTCAGTAGACCGGTCACCAAAACGCTTGATCTTCGGTGTCAAATGACCCTCCATTGTAACATCGGGGGAGTCTTTCGTTCTTTCTTTCTTTATTTTCTTTCTTGGCGTTCTTTCTTTCTTTCTTTCTTCCTTCGCTTTTATTCTTTCTATATCTCTCTGGCTAACCGAACGGTAGTAAAAATTCCAGGATTGTCTACCTTTAAACAAAAAACAAAAAAGAACGTGACAAAAATAGAAGAAAAAAATATTGTTACGCACTGATTTCTCTTGTGAGAAATTAATCTCCTATTTTAATCTTATTGGCTCGTTGTAAACAGTGCCTAACAAAGGACGATACCATAGAGTCAACAATATTAAAGATACGAACCAAAACAGTTTCTAGTTTCAATTAATAAGATTTATTTAAGTCTTAAGATAATTACAAAAGAAAAGATAATATAATGACAATCATCAACTTGCAGCATGGTAGATCTTGTACCGGTACACAGTTAACAAAGTTAGTACTGTGTGCCAATGAATATTGATGAATGGAGAATGCGAATAAACAGAAATAAATACACAAAGAACAATACACGTCTCGTGAAGTTAAAACTATCTATCTGAAACTCCTTCTCTCCGTATCTGTCATTCCTTTATATATACATGTAGCGTAAGACGCTTCCAGAAAAGACTTATGACGTGTTTTTTTTTTTTTTTTACATTTCTCGGGTTATCGAGAACATTGGACGAGATACTAGGAGACAGTCTAACCATGTTTAATTGATAAAAACGGTTGTAAACAAGATACATCAAAGAGATTTAACCACGCCCACAGCAAACGTTACCATCTGCTAGTAGCCTAATGCGGGGCCAAAGAAAGTTCACGCACGGGGAATGTTTGCTACATAACAATATAAACAAATAAAAAGACTTAATGAGTAGCATAAATAATTGATGAAACATTGAATATGACCAAGTCTTGGTATAGACTCTGAATTAAGTACGTGCGATATCACAGTATCGTTGTTTTTTTCCCCAGTCAATGCTGATGGCACAAACCTTGTTCAAGGCTCAATTCATCGATACTTTTCTTCGACTCCATTTGAGTACGTATGTGACACGCCAGATCTGCGAACCAGATTTTAAAACTAAATGTGTTGATCTTATATCCTACGGAAAACCCGGGGAGAGTTTGGGGGGGGGGAAATTGGAACGAGTGGGGGAAGGGGGAAAAGCTGATTTGGCGCCTTGATCCAAGATCATCCCTAGATCAAGTCCAGCCAACAGTCCATGGTCAATGTTGGGATTGAATGTGCACTTTTCCAATTAATAGGCGGGCTTGTCCCTGGGGCATCGGTCAGTCCAGTGCGTCTATTTGTTTTGCCCGTGAATAATGGGGTCACGTTTGTCCATCGCGATCGGACCTGGCTCGGGAGATGTCAAGGAGTCGCCCCCCCCCCCAACCGTCTCTCAAATTTATGATCTCTAGCGTGGCGCCCTGTCGCCTTAACAGGAAACATAGCGACTTGTCGCCCATAGTGGAGACATCACTGCAAACACACAGCAACTGCTACACCATATTGTGATCAATGATTGAAACAACGGCAGATCTGGTATGACGCTGGAGGTACAGTGGACAGCGAATCATATGTGAAGGTGGGAATCAGGAGACATATAACAAAGTGGAAGTGACGGTGGGAATTAGATGACATAACAAAGTGGAAGTTACGGTGGAATTACGTGACATAACAAAGTGGAAGGGACGGTGGAATTAGGTGGCATAACAAAGTGGAAGGGACGGTGGAAAGTAGAGACGTAACAAAGTGGAAGTGACGGTGGAATTATGTGACATAACTTATGTTAACGTGACAGTGGGAAATGGCTAACCTAAACACACAAAGCTCAGCATGACAGTGGCAGTAAGTAGACATATGACACAATGTAACCGGGCTGTAGGATGTTTAATGAACTGATCGTCCCGGTTTAAAGTTGCAGATAAGTAGCAACCGGAACGTTGCGGTGGCGTCTGTAGACACATAACAATCGGAACTTGACGGTGGAGTTTGTGGACTAATAACAACAGGAACGTTCCGGTGGAGTTTGTAGACAAATAACAACTGGAACGTGACGGTGGAGTTGTAGACAAATGACCGGAACGTGACGGTGGAGTTTGTAGACAAATGACCGGCACGTTACTGTGGAGTTTGTAGACAAATGACCGGCACGTTACGGTGGAGTTTGTAGACAAATGACCGGAACGTTACGGTGGAGTTTGTGGACAAATAACAACCGGAAGTTACAGTTAACAAATACATCTATCGTTACGATTGGGGGTAAGTGGACACAATCAGTTACCAGTACCGCTTCTTGGGGGCACGTAGCCCTATAAATAGCCCTCAGTACTCAGCCCCATCACTCACTCCCAATGTTTGCCGTCCAGGACTGTGACATTGGCCCGACACCGGGGTTTGGTGGACGGTTCAAGGCCTCCCCGAAACCAATCCAGCACGTCTTAAGAATCATTTGTTGCAGCTACTAAAGATAATTGTATCCACTCCATCCATTTAGCCACTCCACTCCAACCTCCTCATCCGACCAATCTCCCCCCCCCCCCACTAAACATTCCCTCTTTCACCATCCCTAACCCAGTGTTGACGGGGGTTGGACAGTGGGACTGGGTAGGACTCCAGGACTATCACGTGACGGGTGTGTCATGCCCCGCTCCTGGTCAAGCAGCTCAAGTTGACGTTTTCAAGAGGTCCTCCATTCTTTGGGTGTCCCCCACCCCACCAACCTCCTACGTTTTCTCTCTATTCTCCCCTCAATCCTAAGACCCACCAACTCCACAGTTGAAAGGCGCGATACCAACGGGTCTCACTTCAAAAGGAGACATCCACTTTCACTAAACCATTTACACTTTTTCTATCTTGCTCTCTTTCAATATGTTGTTGTTTTCCCCCTAAGAATACAAGTCCGTCTTTCATGTTCAATATTTCGTGTTGTTATTAAATAGAACACTAATAGTACTTGAGTTTGCCTAATTTTTAAATACTCTCTAACACAGAGCACACATCGTGTTATTAGGATAGTAACGAATTACAATTTAAATGGAGGCTTCGTGGATTTTAGGGAAAGTCACTGAAAAATGTCACAGAAAAAAAATGTCACAGGAAAAAGAAGTTACAGGGAAAAAAGTCACAGGAAAACTTTTCTTAACCATACGTTTATGTAAGTCCATCTGAATGTTTGTTACAGATGAAATACAAATCAAATTACGGCCAGTAAAAAGTGCTTCCATGACTTTTTTTTCCTCTCAACAGTTGAGTGTCGCACCCCCCCCCCCACACACACACACACACAAAATTATTACAAACGTATAACAAACATTACAAACATTACAAAGTAAGTCCCTCTGAATGTTTGTTACAGATGAAATACAAATCAAATTACGGCCAGTAAAAAGTGATTCCATTACTTTTTTTTCCTCTCAACAGTTGAGTGTCGCACCCCCCCCCCCCCACACACACACACACAAAATTATTACAAACGTATAACAAACATTACAAACATTACAAACGTATTACAAATGTATGGGTGTATGTTTTGCTATCCAAATCTATGTTTTGCTATCCGGCTTTATGTTCTGCAAAGCCGGAATCAAAGAGCATTAAGAGAAAAAATCCATAATCAAAAGGAAATGCTTCAGTGCAGATCATGCAGTGCTTGTCTCAAGTCCGGTGCTGAACCATTCCAACGCTGGACGAGTTTGTTGCTATTATGGTCTGTCTATAACAGTAATGTACTATTATCTATAAGTCAATGCATATTTACTGCGGGTAAAACCTTCTATTTATGTGTTAGCCGGATTAAACAGAATATGGTGAAAAAAAAACAGTGAAGAAAAAAAAAAGCAGAACTTTACTAAAACAGAACATCGGGAATAAAATAAAAATTTTGATCGTACAGATCTATTTAATGAATGATCAAAATAAAACAAAGTTTTAAAGAAAAACTATTTTTCTTTTTATTAATGACTTCAAGGTGGCATTTCGGCAAACAGAAAAAGATATCAGTTGAAAATGTTTTGATTATGATCCCCCCTGCACAATTATTTCCCCTTGATTACTAAGGGTTTCTTACTCATCTTTTTCTTTTCTTTTTTTTTTCTTTCTGACTTGATATGGGCAATAATAATCACTGGCCTGCATCATCTCCCCTTTACCATCCTGGCAGCTCACACGGGTTCTGGGGTTGACTACAATGAAACTAAATAGTGTCAAAGGAACAAGGCCCTTTATCAGTCGCCCTCCTTTAAAAAGTTTCCTGTCCGAACTCTGAGCAGTACACGGCCGACCTAAATATGGCACGCAAAACAGTGGATTTGTGTGCTACAATCCCTCCTAATGACCTTGCCATTCGCTACCCAGATGGAATCACAGTCATCCTTTGACGAGGGCTACACCAAGTAAAATAATACATACGCAATTTTCAGAATTTCAGCAGGGAAGTTATTGTTCTACTTTATTTGTTATTTTGTAAGCTAATTAAATTGATGCAAATACTTTTATTGTTTTTTCCCACGTCATTGTTCTGCTTAATCATGGTTCTGTTCTTTCGCTGTTCTGTTTAATCAGTGAAATATCCTTATCAACACCAGGCACAGAAACATTTCGCATCCCTTCTACGAGCATAGGAGCCAAAATGATTCATAAATTGATCGTGGGCCCTAATATATTATAGAAGAAGAAGAAGAAGGTCTGCTCACTGCTCTTTCGTTGATCTGTTTTGTCACCGTTCTGGTCTTTCGTGGATCTGTTTTGTCACCGTTCTGGTCTTTCGTGGATCTGTTTAGTCCGGGTTCTGTTTTTTCTTCGTTCTGTTTTGCCAGGGTTCGGTTCTTTCGTTGTTCTGTTTTGACAGTGTTCGGTTCTTTCGTTGTTCTGTTTTGCCAGGGTTCGGTTCTTTCGTTGTTCTGTTTTGACAGTGTTCGGTTCTTTCGTTGTTCTGTTTTGACAGTGTTCGGTTCTTTCGTTGTTCTGTTTTGACAGTGTTCGGTTCTTTCGTTGTTCTGTTTTGACAGTGTTCGGTTCTTTCGTTGTTCTGTTTTGACAGTGTTCGGTTCTTTCGTTGTTCTGTTTTGACAGTGTTCGGTTCTTTCGTTGTTCTGTTTTGACAGTGTTCGGTTCTTTCGTTGTTCTGTTTTGACAGTGTTCGGTTCTTTCGTTGTTCTGTTTTGACAGTGTTCGGTTCTTTCGTTGTTCTGTTTGGACAGTGTTCGGTTCTTTCGTTGTTCTGTTTGGACAGTGTTCGGTTCTTTCGTTGTTCTGTTTTGACAGTGTTCGGTTCTTTCGTTGTTCTGTTTTGATAGTGTTCGGTTCTTTCGTTGTTCTGTTTTGACAGTGTTCGGTTCTTTCGTTGTTCTGTTTTGACAGTGTTCGGTTCTTTCGTTGTTCTGTTTTGCCAGGATTCTGTTACTTAATGTTCGGTCCTTCACTTCGTGTTCCAGTTGTATAATAGAATCTATTTATGGAGAAATCAACAATAACATCGCGTACGGTCTTGAGTAGCTCTTGAGTTTTCTTCCCCCAGCTCACAATCTCTCTTACGGACGGCGCCAGATCTCTTATGGTATATGTACTTATGAGCACTGGACATTTGGGGCAACGCTTGCGCCATCAATCGTCACGCCGCTGACCCATCCCACCTGACTGGTCGAGTAGATCTGACACAACAAGTGTCCGAATAAATGGCATGTCAGACACAACACAACTGACAAGTTCCCGTTCAGAATTACCAATGGATGTAACCGCCCACGATTGCACCGTGCGCATTGGATCAGTTAACCTCTAGCACGAACAGGCGGTGCCACACACGATCCGTTGTTGTGTCTACGTCACAGCTGTTTTAAAGTGGTGTGGTGGGGGGTGGGGGTGGCTCAAAGTGCCACGGAGTGCCTGAGTGGGGGGCTCAAAGTACTTTCTGTGGGGGATTGGAGGTCAGCTGGATATAAGTTTATTTACGTTATACATGTGTAGTGCAATGAGAATGAATGAACGAGTTAAGTCCGATATACGTGTGTTTAGTTGTCTAGTTGTCTAGTCCAGTGGTCCCCAAATGGTGGTCCGAGGACCTTCACCGGTCCGCATGCCTAACGCTGCTGGTCCCCATAACATAAATATGTATTGTCAAATAGAAATAAAAGTATAAAAATAAATCATGCACCGGTTCCTGGTAAAATTTCGAAACGTGTTCACCGGTCCGTCAAACTTAAACGTTTGGGAACCACTGTAGTCCAACAATGGTGATTTTGGATGTAATAATAAATATGGTTACGGAATGTATTTCAGTTGCATCCCATCTTCGCCATAAATCAGTATCCGTTTTTGGCCTGATTTCCATTGTTCCGATGTGATACAATTGAACACATGGTGGGCACTTAGATCTGCACGTTGGGGGGTATGGGACGGTGACAGCATATCTTGTATAGTGCAGTACATTAACTTGTACCGGACTGAAGTCTGATATAACATAAATGACGCGTGGGTCACGTGGTGTGAGGTCGAAAATGACGCAAGAATTGAGTAAACAATTTTGTTTCGTTTGAGATTATTTGAGGACAGCTGTACAGCATGAAGTGACGTATTTCCTACTCGGATCAGGTGTGGAACATATTGGAGCGCCTTAACGCAGGTCAGATATTAACATGTTGGCACATGACATATTTACTTCTCGGGTCAGATATGAACATTTGGCACAGTTTTACCTCACAGGTAAATCGTACACCTATAAGAACATGTTAACTTCACGGGACACAACAACCGTGTACATACTTCATGCTCCGTTGATTACTCATCTCCTGCGGATGCTTGATCCGATTACACGTTCATCGGCGTCGATTCTTTTTTTTTCATTTGGCGAATCAAGTTCCGAGCTCGATATTCACTGATATAGAAATAGAGCACCGTGGAAGTGAATGTTTTCCAAATGCTGGATATTCGACCGGGGGCAATCTCCGAAACAAATAAAGTGACGTCACAGATTAGGGCATTTAAATATCGTTTACTTTGTACAGACACTACACATGAATGCTCATAATCGAAAGTATGGTTTCATTTTTACTTCATTTTCATTTATAGTCTACTGGTTAGTTATAGTCTAAAATTCATTTATAGTCTGTTCACTCATATTCTAAAGTTCACTAATAGTCTAATGTGCATTTATAGTCTAATGCTCACTTATAGTCTAATATTCACTTATAATCTAATGTTCACTTATAGTCTAATGTTCACTTATAGTCTAATATTCACTTATAATCTAATGTTCACTTATAGTCTAATCTTCACTTAGAGTCTTTACTGGCTAATGTGTACCTCACTTATCAAGCATTCTAATATTCTCTCCTTTTTTAAATAAAATGTTAATGCTTTATTTCTTTATATATTTTTAATGAGTTTCTTAAATGTCCATAATCTCGAAGTAAAACACGCTATGGCATGTAATTCTGATGTCATAATATGTCTGCATCCGTTGACCAGGCGTTATTGATTTCACAGATCGATGGCAATCACATTCACAGGACGTTATTTATTGTGTTCATTTATTTAGTACTATTGATCTCTCGAACGACTTCTGCCTGTTTATTTGATGCTCTCGCTCAGCCCTCGCCCAGGACGACCACAACATTGTCCCCCGTCCTTAGCTCTACAATGAACTTACACTGGGAAGGTCACTTCGGAACACCGGCAAGGTCACTACTGTGGAAGAGAAAGGAAGTACGGCCATTGTGGAGACTTGAAGTGCAAGCTGAGTGAGTAAGATTGAACCGATAAGAGAGTTATTATTTACAGGGATTCTCAACTCATTAGGTCTTTATATTGGTCATAATACAGCTATTGGATTGTAACGTAAAGCTTGTTGTTTTGACGGGCTGTAAAGAGAAGGCTCGTAAGTCATAGCTGCGTCTCCGTCAAACATTAAGCCAGTCAGCTAGGCAGCCAGCCAGCAGGCCAGTTGGTTATCGTCAGCAAGTCAGCCAGTCAGTCAGCAAGCCACGCAGCCAGTTAGCAAGCCAGCCAGCAAGTCATTAAGCTCACCTAGTCAGCTAACCTGTCAGCCAGGTAGCTAAAGTAAGCCAGTAACCAAGCAAACCAAAGTCGTGATTTGACTTTCGAGTAGTTTAAATGTATTTTTTAATAAAAATTTCCCAACAAATTGCAACATACATATAGACAACACCTTACATGTTGCATATAGTTTGAGCTCTAATGAACTTGTGGTTTGTGGTGTCTTAAATCACTACCCAATGATCCCTAGATTAAGATTGTTATTGAGTGACAGGTGTAAAAACTTTTAAAAAAATAATAAATTAAAAAATTATAATTTAGAAATAGACTATTATTAGTTTGTTTTTTAAACATATATTTTATACTTGATAAATTTCTTTTATCCCACAGAATCCCAGCAAATTATAGCTATAAAATACAACATAATCCTAGCGCATAGCTATAAAGAAATCCTAGCGCATAGCTATAAAGAGAAGTGCCAGGTGAAAAGGTGAATTCATAAGGCCGCCGTGAAATAGACGACAATAATGGGGAATAATACATGATTATATAACATTTGTATTTGACCAGACCAACCGATGACGGCAATATCAATTGGACTTTATGTACAGGAGGGAGCTAGCTAATGACACCATTGACAATTGACTTTATGTACAGGAGGAAACTAACTAATGACACCATTGACAATAGACTTTATGTACAGGAGGGAGCTACCGAACGACACCATTGACAATTGACTTCATGTACAGGAGGGAACTAGCTTATGACACCATTGACAATTGACTTTATGTACAGGAGGGAGCTAGCTAATGACACCATTGACAATGGACTTTATGTACAGGAGGGGGGCTTGCTAATGATACCATTGACAATTGACTTTATGTACAGGAGGGAGCTAGCTGATGACACCATTGACAATTGACTTTATATACAGGATGGGGCTGGCTGATGACACCGTTGACAATTGACTCTATGCTCAGGATGGGGCCAGTTATTTGTTAGAATGAGTCACTTGGCTAAGCCCCGAATAAATATTTGCTGACGAAACAATGAAACCTGATTTTTTTTTTTTAAAGGGGAAACAATTCATACAACCTTGACCTTTGCTGTTTGTTGGAGTTACCCGAATTGTCCGAAAAGAAATACATATTCCTATCGCGTGAGATTGATATAATGATTCTCCGCACGGTCTACAGCCGGGGGGAAGGGGGGGGGGAGAGAATGTCAAGACAAATTGAGAGATCGCTCGAGTTTTGTCTTGACAAGTGCAAAGCAGTCGATGTCCTGAAGGAGGTGTGGCCCTAATGAAAGTGTGCATGGGTCATTCTTCAAACGTAAACATTCTGTGATTCGTGTGACACATTTCACTTATTAATGTGTGAGTAACATTCTGTAAGTTGGTGGGGGGGGGGGTTTGCTTTTTGGTATAAGTGTTTCAAACTATCCCTTTGTAACCTTGTGTGGTTGTTACTATGATCACGTTTGTAGTTGTTGCTATGAACACTTTTGTTGTTGTTGCTATGATCACTTTTGTTGTTGTCGCTATAAACAGTTGTTGCAGCGGTTGATATGAACACGTTTGACTTGTGTGGTTGTCGCTATAAACACTCATCTTACGAATACAACAGAGACAAACTGACTACGACAACACCAGCATGAGTCGTCAGACTTAGGGAAGAGTTTTTTTGAAGGCGGAGTAATGTCACACAGCTCCAACGGTGACGTATACGTCATCGGCAGTGACTAAGTTTTCCTTGCTGGGTGTGGGAAGCAGGATATTATACATAAAGTATCTCAGGTAGGTGAGGTAAGTGATATATGCCACGTAGTTAAGGTAAAAAAGTTAAGTCAGGTACGTAAGGTAAATAAGTTAATTCGGGTTGGTAAGCTAAACAAGTTGAGTCAGGTATGTAAGGTAAACAAGTTAAGTTAGGTAGGTAATGTAAAAAAGTTAAGTCTGGTAAGTAAGGCAAATAAGATAAGTCAGGTAGAAAGGAAAATATGTTTTGTAAGACAGGTAATGTAAATAAAATGATTATGGTAATCAAGTTGTTCAGTCCATTTTAACTATAGGTAGATTCAATAATTTTTAATGCAATAAATTGTTGAATTAACACTTGCAATAATTGTAATTATTTGTTGGTACTAAATAACTGTTGGGGTGATTTTTTTTTGCCCCTTTTACATAACAAATCGATCGATAGAGAGGTCAATTGGTTTAAAAATCTGCTGACCTTTCTGAGCTATCAACCAAACAGAAACTATATAATAAAACATTTCTTTTGTTTATTTAACCTATCTCTTTCATCGCATTTCATCCCTTATCCTATTCAGGTAATAGTAAAACAAAGGAATGTGGAAGTTTTAATTTTTAAAAAAAAAGGACAAACTATAAGAACGTGTTGGGCCAATAACCTCCCTCAGCGGACACGACAAATGAACATACGACAAGTGATAGGAACTAGTTTAAAAACTCAAATGATCACCATTGTGACCATCCTTCACAGTTCTGAACGCCTTTCTTTGAACACACCGACACCCTCCACCGACACCCTCCACCAACACCCTCCAACAACACCCTCCACCAACACCCTCCACCAACACCCTCCACCACACCCCTGCCACAAAACCACTAGCTCTGAAGGAGACAATGAGTCCACTTGTCCTGGTGTACGCTACCAGAAATAGATCCTTGAGTGTTGGCACTTGACTGTAACATTGTTACGTAAACTATGTTATTATATAGAAAGCATATGTGTCACTTGGACCAAACATTGCTACATCAACTATGTTATTACAGAGCTGGGACACGTTTATTCTTAGCACGCCTTACAC
>CAXITT010000085.1:769479-784132 GCA_964033795.1 Lymnaea stagnalis
AAAAAAATAAACAACAACAAAAAATGAATTGAAAAATATTAATATGTTTAAAATGTATTATCTTTAAAGAAAAAAAAAAAAAGAAAAAATTTCCTGTTGATGTGGGCCAAGATGAAATGAAATATATGCATCACATAGCCAACATTTTTGTGGTTCATTCTGTTTGATGTAATGGAGCAGCTCACGTGGAATAATTTATGGGTATATTTCATTTTTTTTTTTTGGTCAAGTATCTGAAAGTAAAATGAATTCGTTCAGAAGGAATGAATAACCAGGACAAGTTTCTAAACACACAATAAAAATTGCACTTTTGTGTCAGTAACATTTCTTCTATAGTGCCATCATTTCGCACTTTAGTAAATAAATTGAAGTGGCTACGTAAAGAATACAAAATGCAACGATACCAGCGATTTAACGAAACTTAAAATAGCGCCATTTTCGGCAATGCTTTAACTCACCCACGACAAACATCGATTTCTCTTCCCTCCCCCCCCCCCCCCAAAAAAAAAAAATTGAAAAAGGCCAAACCACCTAAAACCCGAAATGGGCAAGGGGGGGGGGGGGGGTGGGGGAGAAAAAAAAGAGGTTTTTTTTTTTTTTTTTTTTTTTTTACCGCGAGTAGCACTTGTCATGTCGCACTGACAACAAATTACGCCATGAACGGAGTGGGACGTAGACCTTCGCTAAGCAGAGTGTTAGCAGAGTGTTAGCAGAGTGTTAGCAGAGTGTTCTGTGCTTTGTGTTGCTAACATTTTAAAGAAACAGCGTGTTTTTAGATCACTGGCTACGATACTGGGATCATTTGCTACGATACTAAGATCATTTGCTACACTACTGAGATCAATTGCTACGATACTAAGATCATTTGCTACGATACTGGGATCAATTGCTACGATACTGAGATCATTTTCTACGATACTGGGATCATTTGCTACGATACTGAGATCATTTGCTACGATACTGGGATCAATTGCTACGATACTGGGATCAATTGCTACGATACTGGGATCAATTACTACGATACTGGGATCAATTGCTACGATACTGGGATCAATTGCTACGATACTGGGATCAATTGCTACGATACTGGGATCAATTGCTACGATACTGGGATCAATTGCTACGATACTGGGATCAATTGCTACGATACTGGGATCAATTGCTACGATACTGAGATCAATTGCTACGATACTGGGATCAATTGCTACGATACTGGGATCAATTTCTACGATACTGGGATCAATTGCTACGATACTGAGATCAATTGCAACGATACTGGGATCAATTGCTACGATACTGGGATCAAGTGCTACGATACTGGGATCAATTGCTACGATACTGGGATCAATTGCTACGATGCTGAGATCTTTTGCTACGATACTTAGATCATTTGCTACACTACTGAGATCATTTGCTACCATACTGGGATCATTTGATACGATACTGAGATGATTTGCTACGATACTGAGAACATTTGATACGATACTGAGATCATTTAAATTTGCTACCATACTGGGATCATTTGATACGATACTGAGATCATTTGCTACGGTACTGAGATCATTTGCTACGATACTGAGATCATTTAAATTTGCTACCATACTGGGATCATTTGATACGATACTGATATCATTTGCTACCATACTGAGATCATTTGATACGATACTGAGATCATTTAAATTTGCTACCATACTGGGATCATTTGATACGATACTGAGATGATTTGCTACGATACTGAGAACATTTGATACGATACTGAGATCATTTAAATTTGCTAACATACTGGGATCATTTGATACGATACTGAGATCATTTGCTACGATACTGAGATCATTTGCTACGATACTGAGATCATTTAAATTTGCTACCATACTGGGATCATTTGATACGATACTGAGATCATTTGCTACGATACTGAGATCATTTGCTACGATACTGAGATCATTTAAATTTGCTACCATACTGGGATCATTTGATACGATACTGAGATGATTTGCTACGATACTGAGATCATTTGATACGATACTGAGATCATTTAAATTTGCTACCATACTGGGATCATTTGATACGATACTGAGATCATTTGCTACGATACTGAGAATTGTAAATAAACTTTGGGTATCCTGTGTATATAGTATATTGCGACAGTAGGCATACAACTAAATCAAAAACTGTAGGCTACATTAACACCATCTTTAAACATGTAGATCTAAATGAACTGTATGAAGAATGTTGAAGGACAATACTATCTGGCCTAGTTTCATAATAAATTCTCTGTTTATTATACATATACCAACTAGGGCAAAGCAACCACGCGTGTAAAACATGGGAAGATGTGCACCATAGTGACACTTCCAGATGGCGCTGCATATATCCTCCATACATGCTTAGTTGCATTGACGCTATATAGAGTCTGGGGTGCTGGGCAGTGATGCTGTTTTCGTTGGGTATAGAAGGTTAGTGGATCCATTTTAATAGGGTATTCACGTGTCCGGTCACCATGAAGTTTCATAGAGCATGTTCTTGTATGTGCATTTGGTGCGTACGTGATCAAGCGCACGACGGGCGGAGCAGCGAATGAGAGCTCAGCACGGTGCGCAATATGAGCGGGGCGGACAAGATCCACTCAGTAGTTATTATTATAGACGTTAATGCATGCACGTTCCTGTTTGTTTTCTCATATCTTCGTATATTCAGCGTGGATTTGTCTTCTTCTTTCACATCATTGTAGGTGGTGGGCATCAATCTTGCAATGAGCACCACTTTTGCCCCGACCCCCAGTGTTTGTGGCATTCATATGATTTTCTTTAAATCTTATTTCTTTCTTTGAAGAATGACATTTTTTAATGAATTGCACAATTGTCTAATGTCTCTTTACGCATACTAAACCTGGTCTATTATATCTCTACACTTGCTAAACCTGGTCTAATGTCTCTCTACACGTACAAAAACATGGTCTAATGTCTCTCTTCGCCTACTAAACCTGGTCTAATGTCTCTCTACACGTCTTAAACCTGATCGTCTGCCTCTCTACATGTAGTAAATCTGATTTTAAAGTGTCTATATTTATTTTAAAATTACTCATTATATGCAGATTTCTAAAATTGGAAGATGGCAAATGAGCAGATTTATGAATGGGCGCTAGGCACGACAAACATCTTCTTGTATGATTTTCAGAAAAGACAATTTTTGTCCTGTACGGCATCGAATGTTCATTTGCATACCGGGGCACACCGCACTATTTTAAAATTGAACCTTCATGTGCTTTATTTATTTTTTCTGTCGTGGTTTTACAGATAACGTACCAGCCTCGTTTCAGATTCTTGCCCCACAAAGGGCTGCCTTTGTGTGGTGACGTCTCGGCTCATCGGGTATTTCCACAATCTTTAGTGGTACCGGTATGCAAATGAGAGAGTCGCTGGGAGAAAGGGATATTTTATTGTCGACATTCTCGGGGTATCTCGCGCGATCTGATAACGAGATTGGTATACAAACAAAACGCGGAATGCGGGAATAGATTAATGGAAAAACCTCGCGTGGAGTGCTTGGAAGCCTTTTAAAGAAATGGTTCTCAAACCGAATATGTTTGAAGCAGTTAAAAGTTGTACAGGATAAAGAACACCCCAAAAAAAAATCATTTATTGATTATCTTTGATGCGGTTCATATTTGCGTCGTTTGTTTTCAATGCGAATTCCGGATACGGAAATATTGTAATGCATCAAAATTTATATTTTAAGGATAGTTTATGGATAATAAAAAAAAAAACCAGTAAGGGATATGATATTATTATTACCTTGTACAGCGGTTCTCAACCTGTGGGTCGCGACCCCTTTGGGGGTCGAACAGCCCTTTCTCAGGGGTCGCCTAAATCCATCGGAAAATGCATATACTCTACAATAATAAAGAAGCATCAAAAATAATTTTGTGGTTGGGGGGGTCGCCACAACAAGTGGAACTGAAAGTAAGGGTCGCGGCATTAAGAAGGTTGAGAACCACTGATCTTGTATGACGTTGCTCTAACCAGTTGATCTGTTGTTCAAGGCCATCCCGAAATGAGATAGACGTTATCGGGAAACAACAGTTAACGGAGGCCAAGAAGCCACGTCATAAATTGTCTTAAACAGAAATGGGTCCGTTTAAAAAAAAAACGATTTAATGGGGTGTTTCAGATGACAATATTTCAAATGACAGTGTTTCATATGACATTGTTGCAAATGAAATTGTTGCAAATGACATTGTTTCAAATGACAATGTTTCAAATGACAATGTTTCAAATGACAATGTTTCAAATGACAATGTTTCAAATGACCATGTTTCAAATGGCATTGTTTCAATGACATTGTTGCAAATGACATTGTTGCAAATGACATTATTGTTTCAAATGACAATGTTTCAAATGACCATGTTTCAAATGACAATGCTTCAAATGACAATGTTTCAAATAACAATGTATCAAATGAAATTGTTTCAAATGACAATTTTTCAAATGACCAAGATTCGAATGACCATGTTTTGAATGACAGATATTTCTTTGTACAGGATTTGACAACTGATGAGAATCAGCTTTTTAGAATTTGAGGTGTACGCCTATAAGCACTTTCTCCACCCTAGCCCACCCCCCACCTCCATCAAAAAAAAAAAATAATTAAAAATCTTATCGATAGAAACATGATAATAAGAATTTATTAATTCAAATTACAAATTAAATTTTAATGTTAAAATTATTATTTTTAATTTTTTTTTTTTTTTTTTTTTATTAAATTTTTATTTTTTATTTTTTTTTTTTTTTTTTTGCTATGGATATAGCAGACGCACAAAAGTTAGTTTACCCCCTCCCCCCTTTCTGATTCCTCTAAAACATTAACCCACCCCCACACCTGAATTCAAGCATTTACAACTTTGCCAACCCACAGGAAGTCAGCCATGTTTGGTTTAGGCAATAACTCTCCAATGCAATCCTCGTCAAGTGATGCTATAGAACTCATTCACACACGAACGGGCACTTTGAACCATTATCGCGGTTTTCTAAGTGAAAGCGATATTAATCAAGTATGCTAGCCATTTTGAGATGGCACACATTCACCTAACACATTCGTCGATTAGCAAGAGTAGTAGAACGATATTCTAATTTTAGGGAATGTTTAATTTATACTTTTTGTTCGCTCAAGGTCACTTCTTTTGACGACAAAGAACTTCTTTTAATATTAAGGCACTTCTTTTAATGATAAGGCACTTCTGTTAATGAAAGGCACTTATTTTGTTGATTAGGCACTTCTTTTGATTCTAAGACACTTCTTTTGTTGATTATGCCATTTATGCACTTCTTTTGTCGATTATGCCATTTATACACTTCTTTTGTTGATTCTGCACTTCTTTTGTTGAATAGGCACTTTTTAAAAATGTTATGGTACCACAGTACCACACATAGATATAACATGTGAGAAAAATAATGTATTCGCTTTCAATTTGTTTGAATATTTTCTTTTTGCGTCACGCAATGTGTGATTAATATTGACCTTTTGGTTGTTGGAATCAAATACTGCTTCTGTGTAGTGCTTCTTCTAACACCCAGTTCTGAATATTAAGTGTCGCCCATGACATGTTCGCCACAAGCATTAACCACGAACGATTATCCACTAGCGCCTGCTACTGTGTCGCGGCCTGCTGATCTTTTGAATCCTTGCACATCATTGCTGATCTTTTGAATCCTTGCACATCATTGCTGATCTTTTGAATCCTTGCACATCATTGCTGATCTTTTGAATCCTTGCACATCATTGCTGATTGTATAACAGACTAATTGTATTTTCAACCCTATTATTTTAAGCTTTTTTACCTGATATCATAATGAGCCATTGCTTAAAAAACACACCCCCATGTTTCAATAAATTATCGTACATTCAACCCCCCCCCCTTACATTCCAACCCCCCCCCCCACACACACACACAACGAAGTCACGAAAAACAGAACTCTATGCGTAATTCCTGAACTCTGAAGAAAACATCTATTGTGACTGATCTGGGATGAATCTCACCCCCTGCCCAAAAGTAGAGTCTGCCATGAAGCCCGAAACTAAAACATCAGAACCCCTGGCGTTCTCATTCAAGCAGGAAGATAACTTTGTTTTCCATGATTGCGATGATTGCACAGAAAGGACTTCATGCATCGCTGCACACACCATTAACACCGGGGAGTGTCGTCAAATGTAAATGTCGTGTTTATATTATGTCCTGCTCGTTCAGACGATCAACGGTTGATCAAGCGGAATCAACCATTAACGAACTTGTGAACAACAAGAAAGTTCACGTTGATACGGTGTATCCTGGAGTGGCGTAAAACAAGACGGCGCCCTGGTGAGAGTTGGGAGTAGAGTGAAAGCAAGTATCAGCATAATAGGGAAGTTGACCTAGTGCACACTGTGCAAGTTGAAGGATTGTTTACTTTGGGTAAAGAACATGCTTCAAGTGTGGCAACATCAGAGCGATCTAAACGCAAGTAGAGGGAAAACGTATCCTAACCTTAGAACCGGTAATGGGCCTTACAAAATGGCTTTAGGGTAGTATATTGGTGAATATGGTCGGGACACGACGGGCTAACTTAATGCCGATACATGAAATCCCGATATGTAACACTCGACACGGTACACGCCGTAATTGTATACACAACATGACATGCATAACACTCACTGGACACACCACAACCTAAGCAACCAGACACACACTAGACACACCTAACCTAAGCAACCAGACACTCACTAGACACACCACAACCTAAGCAACCAGACATTCACTAGACACACCCCAACCTAAGCAACTAGAAACTCACTAGACACACCAGAATCTAAGCTACCAGACACACACTAGACACACCACAACCTGAGCAACGAGACACTCACTAGACACACCACAATCTAAGCAACCAGAGACACACTAGATACATCACAACCTAAGCAACCAGACACTCACTAGACTCACCACAATCTAAGGAACCAGACATACACTAGACACACCACAACCTAAGCAACCAGACACACACTAGACACACCACAACCTAAGCAACCAGACATATACTAGACACACCACAACCTAAGGAACCAGGCAAACAATAGACACACCACAACCTAAGCAACAAGACATTCACTAGACACACCACAACCTAAGCAACCAGACACAAACTAGACACACCACAACCTAATCAACAAGACACTCTCTAGACCCACCACAACCTAAGCAACCAGACACTCACTAGACTCACCACAATCTAAGCAACCAGACACACACTAGACACACCACGAGCTAATCAACCAGACACTCACTAGACACACCACAACCTAAGCAACCAGACACACACTAGACACACCACAACTTAAGCAACCAGACACACACTAGACACACCACAACCTTAGTAACCAGACACTCACCAGACACGCTACAACCTAAGCAACCAGACACAAACCAGACACACCACAACCTAGAACGCCCACCTCCACACCAGACACACCACAACCTAGACCACCCAGACCCACGCCAGACACGCCAAGAGTTTCAACCCATAACTGACTCCTGTAAACATCAAAACATGACACCCCTTTACGTCATAGGTTTACTGCAGTCATTTGGACTTGAATGACTCCCTCCAGCAGCATTAGATCACAAGTGGACTTAGACTTCGTGGCAACTGAAGACTTGGGTTAATCTCTCAGTCATGTGAGCCACTATTGGGGAGCAGAGTCAGCTTGGTAATGTCAGATTTTACATAGCAACATCCCCGGTGATGTCATCACGTTTACGCCATTAGCCGAAATGGCGTCTTAATTTCTCTCTGTAAGTGGGGTCTTCAGATTGTCATATGAAGCCATGTGGTGGATACAGGTGTTGATGACAAAATAAATGGATGGCAGTTCAACCAAGTCCAAAAACTATAACGCTGTCTCGTCTGGGATAAGGGGTGTTTTTGTTTTGTTTTTTTTTTTCTTTAAAGCTAGCCTCCTCGGGGTAGATGACGTCATGCTGGATGAATTAATTATCGTCTGCTCTCAATTTTCTCTAAGTGGGTCAAAATGGCTGTTGAAATGTTTTACTTTCACTTTAACACGGGTTTGTCCATTTCGGGGTGATGTTTGCGTGTTTGCATCTCTGATTGTTGATCTGTCTGTATGTATTTCTGTTCGATTATTTGTCTCTCTCCCTGTCTGGACGACTATTTGTCTCCCTCTCTATCTGTCTTACTGTTTCTCCGGCAGTGTTCCTCACTCTCTGCCAGTCATATTCAATGATTATTTCAGAAATTTCCCGGGGGGGGGTGGGCACTTCAGGGTTTGTTTGTTTGTTTTTGTTGTTTTGTTTTTGTTTTTTTTTGGGGGGGGGGAGCTGTGCCAGCAGTGCCAGCAGTGCCCGCAGTGCCAGCAGTGCCAGTTGATATATTGTTGGAAATATTTTTGCTCGGAGGGTGGGGCCACTTGGCTTTCAGATATAGCTGAAAGAAACCCTGGTCATACTGTTGGTCTTGTCTGATTCAATTCTGCCATCAGTTTTCTAGCCTCTCATACGGATCCCATATTCTTAGATTTAAGAACACGTGTCTGTTTTCGATGACAGCTACATTCGAACCCAGCCACACAATCGCCCCTCCTCAAATGACATGTAATCCTACCATGGGCCTCAGCTCGACTCAACCGACCGTGGCGCCACGTGGTTTACTAAAAACTTCACCCACAGCTTGAGAACCGCTGCCTTAGAAAGACGAAAGCTTACATGATAAAGGGATGTCCCACCTAGACCAGACAACGCAGGGCCTAGCGAACTGCCCGTTCACAAACTTTTACCTACCGTGGGAGTTCGTTAATTTCGATCTCGTCCTTAGGTGGTAGATTGATTACGAAGATTGTTAAAATGCATTCAACTAATTTCTTTTCAAAGATTTGAAATTTATTTTTTAATGGTTACTGCCTAATCTCTGAGCATGACATACCCTACAAATTATACCATGACAAGTCTACGATGCGACAAGACTGCGAAAAGACTTTGACAAGACTTTGACAAGACTTTGACAAGACTGCGAAAAGACTTTGACAAGACTGCGAAAAGACTTTGACAAGACTGCGAAAAGACTTTGACAAGACTGCGAAAA
Source organism: Lymnaea stagnalis (assembly GCA_964033795.1). Taxonomy (NCBI): domain Eukaryota; kingdom Metazoa; phylum Mollusca; class Gastropoda; family Lymnaeidae; genus Lymnaea; species Lymnaea stagnalis. The sequence continues at coordinate 778,611 of CAXITT010000085.1, forward strand.
GACTTTGACAAGACTGCGAAAACACTTTGACAAGACTGCAAAAAGACTTTGACAAGACTGCGAAAAGACTTTGACAAGACTGCGAAAAGACTTTGACAAGACTGCGAAAAGACTTTGACAAGACTGCGAAAAGACTTTGACAAGACTGCGAAAAGACTTTGACAAGACTGCGAAAAGACTTTGACAAGACTGCGAAAAGACTTTGACAAGACTGCGAAAAGACTTTGACAAGACTGCGAAAAGACTTTGACAAGACTGCAAAAAGACTTTGACAAGACTGCAAAAAGACTTTGACAAGACTGTGAAAAGACTTTGACAAGACTGTCATGTGACAAAACTGGCAAGACAAAGGCTACTAACATAATAAAAGTCTCAAAGAAATATCTGTAGATGAACGTTTATAATTAGGCGTCATTTTCAAAACGTTTTGAGGCGTCCATAGCGACACATGTTGAGGCGTCCATAGCGACACATGTTGAGGCTTCCATGGCGACCCATGTTGAGGTGTCCATGGCAACACATTTTGAGGCGTCCATGGTGACAATGTTGAGGCTTCCATGACGACACATGTTGAGGCGTCCATACTGACACATGTTAAGGCGTCTATCATATGTTGATTGGTCCATGACGACACAAGTTGGGACGTCCATTGCGACACATATTGAGGCAACCATGGTGACACATCGTAAGGCGTCCATATCGACACATGTTGAGGCGTCCATAGCAACACACGTAGAGACTTCCATGACGACATATGTTGAGGCGTCCATAGCGAAACATGTAGGGGCGTCCATGGCGACACATGGTAAGGCGCCGATGGCGACACATGTAGGGGAGTCCATAGCAACACATGGTAAGGCATCTATCATATGTTGAGTGGTCCATGGTGACAGATGTTAAGACGTCCATAGCAACACATGTTGAGGCATCCATGGTGACCCGTGTTGGGGCGTCCATGGCGACACATGTTAGGGCTTCCATGACACTACGTGTTGAGGCATCCATGGCGACACAGAAATCTGTCACTTGCCACTATCAGGGTCTGTATCTCGCGACGTTCCCTTTAAAGTGAAACGTTTTTCGGTCAGCGGGGGGGGGGGGGTCGTGGGGGGGGGGGGGCGCTCGTTCAGTTGTTGTGTTCATCGCACTGACTCAGCACATTTAGAATCTAATCAAAAAGAAAATGGCGGAGAGGTTGAAAGGTTCTGATGATATCATGCCGCGACCCAACAAGTCGGACGAGATCTCGTCCGCCAAGAACGCGAGACGAGAGGTACGACCTCCCCTGTCTTCATCTTCGAATGGAGTGGTCATCTTTAATGGTGTGGGTGTGGTCATATAATAATGTTGTGGTCCTCTTTAATGTTGTGGTCATATCTAATGTTGTGGTCATCTCTAATGGTGCGGTCATATCTAATGTTGTGGTCCTCTTTAATGTTGTGGTCATATCTAATGTTGTGGTCATCTTTAATGGTGTGTTCATATCTAATGTTGTGGTCATCTTTAATATGGTGGTCATTATTAATTTTTCGGTCACCTTCGAATGTTGTGGTCAGTTCTAAACTAATATTTTATTTTCTGTATCGAAAGTCCCCCCCCCCCCGCCCCTTCTTCTTTGTCCTCTCCCAGTCCCCTCCCGTTCCATAATTCTCCTAGTTATACATTTTAATGGCTGGAGTCTTGTCAAGGCCACACACATATGTAATCACAGAAGTGACAATGACACCAATGCAATGACATTAAGATCCCTGAAGTAACAATTACCACCACTGAAGTTACAATGATCATTTGAGGTTTAAATTATTTCAGAATTGGTTTTTGTGCTCTCTTCCTTCTCTCATTCTCTCTCTCTCTCTCTCTCTCTTTATATATATATATATATATATATATATANACACATATTTTTCACACACAGTCACCCAGATGGTCAAAATCAAACTTACTATACAATATATCCCCTTCCCCCAATTTTGGGATCATAGGTCACGGCCAGGCTCGGGATTGGTACAGCCTGATACAGCCCCCCCCCCCCCCCCCCCTGGGCCTCGGGCATTGAACAATAAGGAGGGTCAGGATTTGATTTAATCAATATAGAGAGCGACCCAATGAGACATTCACTTGATTTTGAAAAAAAAAGCACCCATCCCTTCAAGTAGAGGTTCTCAAACTCAGAGCCCGTTCTCCTATACCCAGCGGTCTTCATAAAAAGGGATTTTGTGCAGCCTGATATAATATGCCCTGAAAAACTACTGCCTTTTCGAACCATTCATATGCCCAGATGGGAACCAGTCACATGCCCTAATAGAACCAGCCAATTGCCCTGATTGACCAGCCATACGCCCAGATGGGAACCAATCACATTCGGGGGGGGGGGGGGGAACTAGTAAATGGCCTGAACGGAAACTCTAAATGAAATGTAATTGACTTGAATAGGTGCAAACCTATACACGAAAAAAAAGAAATGCAAACCTATACACGAAAAAANTTCTCCTATACCCAGCGGTCTTCATAAAAAGGGATTTTGTGCAGCCTGATATAATATGCCCTGAAAAACTACTGCCTTTTCGAACCATTCATATGCCCAGATGGGAACCAGTCACATGCCCTAATAGAACCAGCCAATTGCCCTGATTGACCAGCCATACGCCCAGATGGGAACCAATCACATTCGGGGGGGGGGGGTGGAACTAGTAAATGGCCTGAACGGAAACTCTAAATGCAATGTAATTGACTTGAATAGGTGCAAACCTATACACGAAAGAACAGCAATGCAAACCTATACACGAAAGAACGGCAATGCAAAACCTTTACAATAAAGCACAGCAATAAAAAAAATACAAGAAAATACTGCAATGCAAACCTATACACGAAAGAACAGCAATGCAAACCTATACACGAAAGAACAGCAATGCAAACCTTTACAATAAAGCACAACAATAAAAACCTATACATGAAAGTACTGCAACACAAATCTATTCACGAAAGAACAGCAATACAAACCTATACACGAAAGAACAGCAATGCAAACCTATACACGAAAGAACAGCAATGCAAACCTTTACACGAAAGAACAGCAATGCAAACCTATACACGAAAGAACAGCAATGCAAGAAAGTACAGCACTGCAAACCTGTAAAAGAAAGTACAGCACTGCAAACCTGTAAAAGAAAGTACAGCACTGCAAACCTGTAAAAGAAAGTACAGTACTGCAAACCTGTAAAAGAAACTACAGCAATGCAAACCTGTAAAAGAAAGTACAGTACTGCAAACCTGTAAAAGAAACTACAGCAATGCAAACCTGTAAAAGAAAGTACAGACATGCAAACCTGTACAAGGATGCCCACCAACGTTTGTACATGTGTACAATGTGTGCAAAAAATGAACAAGGTACACGCCACGTGTACAAACCTTCCTGACAAACGCAACACGGGGGCCACAAGGTATTGGCGTACGTTTGTGCGTTAATGTTTGCGCGGAGGACAGCCGTTGTTCAGTGTTATGAACACCCATCCAGTATAGTGGCTCTATTGCCACCGACAGCGGACAGCCCTCCATATGTGACCCTTTTCCGTGACATCCAACATTTCACCCGATTTTTCCAATCAGATAGCACTCGAAATACGCTAATTTAGTATGCGTTCAACCCATAGCTCCGTCGTAGTCGTAGTCGTAGTCGTAGTCGTAGTCGTAGTCGCGTGTGATCAGACGGCAGATCAAGATAACATCTACATTTTGTGCCGAAATATTCTCATTAATTACATTAATTGTAGTCATTTTTTTTAAAGCTCTATACCTGTGTTATGTACCAATGCTTTGCAACTGTGATTTAGTACCTTTGTACCAGTGCTATATACCAGTGTTGTGTACCAGTGTTATGTACCAGTATTATGTACCAGTTCTTGCAACTGTGATGTTGTACCAGTGTTATGTACCAGTGCTTGCAACTTTGATGGTGTACCTGTGTTATGTACCAGTGCTATGTACCAGTGCTATGTACCAGTGCTATGTACCAGTGCTATGTAGCAGTGTTATGTACCATTGGTATGTACCAGTGTTATGTACCAGTGCTGCAACTTTGATGGTGTACCTGTGTTATGTACCAGTGCTATGTACCAGTGCTATGTACCAGTGCTATGTACCAGTGCTATGTACCAGTGCTATGTAGCAGTGTTATGTACCATTGGTATGTACCAGTGTTATGTACCAGTGCTTGCAACTGTGATGGTGTACCTGTGTTACGTACCAGTGCTTGCAACTTTGATGGTGTACCTGTGTTATGTACCTGTGTTATACGCTAGTGTTAGAGGTCACTAGCTGCGCGTGCTTCATTGGCTCTACCTATACCAATCAAATAAAAAATGATAAATACTGTATTACCAATTTGGTCAATGTTGTAATCAAATGGTCCATATGGTGATGGCCTAACGTTTAATGTCGTAAAATACGGGTTTGGGCATAATATCAACGTCACATAATACGGTTTATGTTATGATGTCAAAGCCCCAGAGGCGTAGCGAGGGTGTTTGGCGCCCGGGGACATGATCCATTTTAAAGGGCCCCCTTTTCTTTTTTACAACTCTCAAACCCATTATTTTTACCAATTATTACCAATAAAATAATATCAAAGCACATTTTGGCGCCCCTAACTAGCTTGTGCCCGGGGACATCTGTCTCCCCTGCCCCCCTCGCTACGCCTCTGCAAAGCCTTGTTAAAATACGTGTACAATTGTGACAATATCGTATAAAATATTATGGAGATGATTTTGTTATAGTTCGCATTAATTCATGTGTCGCAAAATATATTCTGTTAATTTTTAGCATTAAATCACATGTCTCAAAATATACTCTGTTATATTAAGGATCAATTCACATGCCGCAAAATACTTCTGCTGACATGCCCAATTTACAAACATCTGCTCCCATGCACATTGGACAAAACCTGCTCACATTCTATCACGTCAATGTACCAACCACGTGCTTGCATATCGACTTACTGCATGTGAAACCTATTTGCACCAGCGTGTCCATTAGGCCTATCGATTCCACAAAACACCCATTGCCAAAGACTTAATTTTCTTTTAAAGGATTATAAACAGTTGATTAATGCCCCACGTGGCACCACTTCCCCCTCCCCCCCCTTCCCAACCACCTCTTTCATCTAAGTAGATGAAATTTCGAATATTTGTTGTTGTTTTTTTTTAATTTACATTTTAAAACTAACTCTAGATTTTATCAAGCCGTAAATGGATTGCGGCTGATTTTCAGCTGATTAATAATTGAAATGTAACACTTGGAGACTTAATCTTCTTATCGGCTTGACGTCCATCTGACTGCATTCCGTGATTAACAGGTACGTCTGTTTAAGTGCAGAGACGTGAAGTTTTGCGCAACTGACACGCCAGGGGGGCAGGCGGTCACGTTGAGGGGGGCTGGGGGAGATTGGGGGGGGGGTAGCTTAGCTCACCAGATTGGGGGGGGGCTGGCTTGGCCCACCAGGGGCATTCAATTTCTAGCTGGACCGC
>CAXITT010000085.1:797508-807541 GCA_964033795.1 Lymnaea stagnalis
AAACAGCGGTTTTAAGAAAACGGGAAAAAAAAACAAAAAAAAAAAAAAAACTAGATTAACATTTTTGTTGATCCAGGGATTAACGAATTAAGGTTCTAATGTGTATTAATTATGTTGGCTAATTAATACTTACAGAATTATAATTAATATGAACGTATAAGCCCGCCACCCCCACCCCCCCCCCACAAAACCCCTGACCACACACACACACACAATCAGACACAAACACACACACACAATCAGGCACACACACACAAACGCAGGGTTGTAAACGTTTCGCTTGGCTCCTAGTCCTTAAGGCATAGAATTGTTTAAGGCCATCAATATATTTTTCATTATTTGTGTTCCTCTGCACTCTTCAATGAAAAACTCTCAGCATTTCAAGAGGAGTGCGTTGTTCGGAAACTAGCGATATAATGATCCATCTCTGTCAGATGTATCGGTAATATAATAGTGCATCTCTGTCAAATGTGTCGGTGCTGTTTGAAGCACTCGTGTGTCGGTGCTGTTTGAAGCACTCGTGTGTCGGTGCTGTTTGGAGCACTAGTGTGTCGGTGCTGTTTGAAGCACTCGTGTGTCGGTGCTGTTTGAAGCACTCGTGTGTCGGTGCTGTTTGAAGCACTCGCGTGTCGGTGCTGTTTGAAGCACTCGTGTGTCGGTGCCGTTTGGAGCACTAGCGTGTCGGTGCTGTTTGAAGCATTCGTGTGTCGGTGCTGTTTGAAGCACTCGCGTGTCGGTGCTGTTTAAAGCACTCATGTGTCGGTGCTGTTTTCATTTGCTACATTTCCCCCCCCCCCCCCCCAAACCCCCTTTTTTTTTCTACCATCCCCCCCCCCCCCCAAAACCCCACTTTTTTTTTTACTAAACAGGCAGACTATTTTTTAAATATATATCTATACATTTTTTTTAAAATGTAAATGTCACTTCAAGCCAATTAGATCATTTATATCTAGTTCAAGGATGCAACTTGTCCAACGGACCTGACGTCCGATGAATCATAATTCAGATGTCTCATGACAGATGTATCACAAGTCAGATGTATCACAAGTCAGATGTATCATGACAGATGTATCACAAGTCAGATGTGTCACGACAGATGTATCACAAGTCAGATGTATCACAAGTCAGATGTATCATGACAGATGTATCACAAGTCAGATGTATCATGACAGATGTATCACAAGTCAGATGTATCACTAGTCAGATGTATCACAAGTCAGATGTATCACTAGTCAGATGTATCACAAGTCAGATGTATCACTAGTCAGATGTATCACAAGTCAGATGTATCACAAGTCAGATGTATCACTAGTCAGATGTATCACAAGTCAGATGTATCACTAGTCAGATGTATCACTAGTCAGATGTATCACTAGTCAGATGTATCACAAGTCAGATGTATCACAAGTCAGATGTATCACTAGTCAGATGTATCACACGTCAGTTGTATCACTAGTCAGATGTATCACAAGTCAGATGTATCACAAGTCAGATGTATCACAAGTCAGATGTATCACGACAGATGTATCACTAGTCAGATGTATCACTAGTCAGATGCATCACATGTTAGATTGTCACAAGTTAGACGGATCACTAGTCGGATGTATCATAAAGTCAAATGTGTCACAAATCAGATGTATCACATGTCAGATGCATCACATGTTAGATTATCACCAGTCAGATGCATCTCATGTTAGATTATCAAAGCCAGATGTATCACTAGTCAGATGCATCTCATGTTAGATTATCAAAGCCAGATGTATCACTAGTCAGATGTATCACTTTTCAGATGCATCCTAAAGTCAATTATATCACAAATCAGATGGATGTACAACAAGTCAGATGTACAACAAGTCAGATGTATAACAAGTCAGATGTACAACAGGTCAGATGTGTCACATGTCAGATGTATCACTATTCGTGGTCATCACAAACCGGAAGTATCACAAGCCTGATTAACCAATCGGGCCAGATGTATCACAAGGTATGACAGACCCGGCTTCAGTCACTGTTTCCTGAATCACCCACATTACAGCCAATTACAATGTTCAGACAGGCAATAAAATTGCATGTTTTATTCAGTGTCTGACATTCAGCGATTTTTGTCACTGAATCAAATTCATTTTTATTGTTGTTGTTGCCGTAACAGAGCGATATGTAATAAAAAAAAATCGGCAAATTTATTCAGTGGACTACGTCCGTCACTTATAAGATCCCGTTACCTGGGACAGACGTCAATGGCTGAAAAGTGGGGCGGGCGGGGGGGGGGGGGGGGGGGGGGGAAAAACAAATTTATTCAGTGGACTACGTCCGTCACTTATAAGATCCCGTTACCTGGGACAGACGTCAATGGCTGAAAAGTGGGGCGGGCGGGGGGGGGGGGAAGGAGGTGTAAAATTCATGAATATGAGAGATGGGATTGTTTTTCAAAAAGTTTGCCCAACATCGGGGATAAACAGGTAAATATACAAAGAGGCTTGGAAAACACACACACACACATATACAAGAACCTACATACAAACAAACAAACTGAATAACGAACACGCAGACGTAGCAGCAAACAGACGTCATATTTTTGCGCTTCCTGATACAGTTAAGTGAGTGGCGGCCGTAGAATAAGACAACGACTTCTGCTGTTTAGCATCGCAATTTGTTGAGTTCAGTCCCTTCACTCTTATGTTCACATCGGTTGTTGTGTTTGTTGTTTTTTTGGGGGGGTTAGGATTTACCACCTATGTTTACCAACCATTCATGTATTCAGTATTTACCACCTATGTTAACCAACTAGTCAGTATTTACCACCTATGTTTACCAACCATTCAGGTATTCAGTATTTACCACCTATGTTAACCAACTAGTCAGTATTTACCACCTATGTTAACCAACTAGTCAGTATTTACCACCTATGTTAACCAACTAGTCAGTATCTACCACCTATGTTAACCAACTAGTCAGTATTTACCACCTATGTTTACCAACCAGTCAGTATTTACCACCTATGTTAACCAACTAGTCAGTATTTACCACCTATGTTAACCAACTAGTCAGTATTTACCACCTATGTTTACCAACCAGTCAGTATTTACCACCTATGTTTACCAACCAGTCAGTATTTACCACCTATGTTTACCAACCAGTCAGTATTTACCACCTATGTTTACCAACCAGTCAGTATTTACCACCTATGTTTACCAACCAGTCAGTATTTACCACCTATGTTTACCAATCAGTCAGTATTTATCACCTATGTTTACCAACTAGTCAGTATTTACCACCTATGTTTACCAACCAGTCAGTATTTACCACCTATGTTAACCAACTAGTCAGTATTTACCACCTATGTTTACCAACCAGTCAGTATTTACCACCTATGTTTACCAACTAGTCAGTATTTACCAGCTTTATTTACCAACTAGTCAGTATTTATCAGCTTTATTTACCAACTAGTCAGTATTTACCAGCTTTATTTACCAACTAGTCAGTATTTATCAGCTTTTTTTACCAACTAGTCAGTATTTATCAGCTTTATTTACCAACTAGTCAGCAATTACCAGCTATGCTCCCGGCTCGAAGCAGTTCCCCAACGAACACATTTTCTGAAGTCAGTAGTGTTAGCAGTAGGGAGAAATGCTTTACTTTATAAATGTGCACGTTTTTTGAGGTCAAGAAATTACTTCAAAATATGCTGCACTACAAAGGTCTTAGTTTAGCACTTTAATTAAAGCCATTGTGTTCCCTGCTTTCTTCTGCATCTATTCTATTTTATATGATGAGAATAAATCTGTACAATTGAATTGCAATGAAAATCCATTCGTTTGAGCTAATAAAATAATCTCTTGTGTATTTTACGCTTCTGGTGTGACCCGTGGACTGCTTCCTAATGGACTGCTTCCTCATGGATTACTTCCTAATCAGCGAATTTGATATTGAGAGTATATTACAAATAATTATAAATATTTGAAAGAAAATGGGATTCAATAATGAATTCAATGGCGCGCAAAATATAAATCCTGATAACTGCGCTAAATGATATATATATATATATATATATATATATATATTTTAACTGCATTTGGCGCGAAATATTTTCTTTTCATCTCAATTTAAGTATGGTGTAAAAAAAATATTTCATTTAAAAGTGGTTGGGACATCAGAATATTTAATATGGTTCATGGGGGTGAAATAAAAGGTGTGCAGTGACGTATGATGGGGGAAGGGGTGTTGCAAAATTTGGGCTTCTTAATTGTGCGTTACTTGAGTTCATGTAGATAGGAAGTTCATGCCCACACGACCTCAGTACCGCTTCTGCAGATTGTTCGTCGTCACCAATGTTTGGCGAGCTGTACCTAGTATCTTATTTGATGTAGTGTTGTATGAGTGAACCATTGATAAATCTGATCTTTGAACAAATAATTCTGCCATCGATTTAAAAAAAAATATATATTTTTTTTATTTACATAGTTTTTAAAAAATTAGTTATATTTCTAATCTAATTTAGTTAATAAGTTTGTTATTTATATATTTATTAACTTATTGGGTCGGGTTGATTGGTCAGCCGATATCACGTGTTTAGAAGTACAACAGTCCCTATTTCCAGCCCTCAGCGAGTGCAATAACTGGTTAGCTGAACGCTGACGTCATCTTTCCGAACCCACGAAGCCGGCCAAACAAGCCGAGAGATAATTACAACAAGAGCCCTCAGCCCAGGGTCCCCGGTCCCCTCAGCGTCCCCTCGTGAAGAGCGCCGACGGACTCACTCGCAATCACACTCCTTTCATCCCGAGTCGCCAAGGCCGGGCTGTCGGCTGTCGGCTGTTTCCGACGAAATCATGAATGTCAAATAAACAACAGACCTGACGCACAGCCATTTGTTTGTTTGTTTTTTGTTTTGTTTTTTTTTTTGTTGTTGTTGTTTTTTGGAAACCACTTAAAGAGTTTTCTAATCACACGAGGAAAATAATTGTTTCATCATCACGATGTCATGTAGGTTATAAAAATAACATTTTTAAGCAATTATTCCATTGGGAGGCAGCAAAATCAGCGTTTTGCCCTCTCAGCGAATTGTGAAGACTTCTTCTTCTTATATTTGAGGTGCCCACGATCAATTTGTTGATCATTCTGGCTCCTGGTTTAAATTCAGAGTTTGCCTTCTCTTAGATGGGTTGCCGTCCAAGGCTAGCGAGTCCCATCTACCCGGGGTGCTTGGGATGATTTGCTTTTGGTGGGGATTGAACTCCAGACCACCAGCTGTTTGGTTTGAGACCGTTTAGACCGCTCGGCCACCCACTTTGTCCTGACAATAATACCTTTTTTTTTGTTTTGTTTTTTTTTGTTTTAAACATCCCAGACTTGTACCGAGGATCCACTTTCGGGATTAAATTAAGAGGAAAAGTTGGTAATTATTCTCTCCACAAATTCAATGTTTAACCTAAGAGAAAGTCGGTAAATTAAAAATAAGAATTTGACAAAGGAACGAGTGCTGCTATCATTTTTTTGTTTTTTTGTTTTCCAACTATGAAACAGCCCTGCAATGACGCAGCCGTTTTAGAGAGAGAGAAAAAAAACCTGTCAAAATTTCTCATTGGAAAGTAAAATATTGTTTTCCTTTTAAATTTCTGGAGATTTTCCAGCCAATCTGTAACATCACGTGACACAGAAGGAGCACGTCATTTTCATATATTTTATAATACAGGATCGTAACAAGATTTTCCTTGATGATCCTTATCTAATCCATATGCAACCCTTAATCGGCTGCTTACAAATCCACAATTTTATTTCCGTAACTTCGAATTCAAAACCAGTACCGCGTGCAAGGAAAGCCATCGTAGATTTAAACACACACACACACACAAAGGTGGGGTGGGGTGGGGGGGAGGTATTTTTCTGTTCTTAAAATTGAGATGCAATTAAAAATATTGTTTGCTCCTTTCCTCGTGGGCATCAAAACTTTAACGCCGTGAACTATATAAATGGTAACAAAAACTTACCATCAGAATAAACGTATGTGTCTCAGGAACCTGTTGACTTGATGTAAGTTGTTTATGACATAAACATACCAACATGGTGGCATTGAGAACTGTTTTCTCTCATCTCACGTACGTGGTGTTGGGGGAAAGTTCTACACTATGTGTTTGGAAAGTTTTACTTTAGGAAAGTCCTATATAAAGGGTGTTGGGAAAAGCTCTACATTAAGGGTTTTGGGGTAAGTTCTACATCAGGTGTGTTGGGAACGTCCTCCATTAGGGGTGTTGGGAAAGTTCTACATTAGGTGTTTTGGGAAAGTTCTACATTAAAGGTGTTTTGGAAAAGTTCTACACTAGGTGTGTTTTTTGCAAAGTTCTATAATAGGGGTTTAGAGAAATTTCTACATTAAATTTTCATTTCTTCCCCTTCTTTTGTAATCAGAGCCATCAAGAAAATGAAAAGAAATTAATGAAAGCTCGTCACCAACCTTCATTATAACCTATAGAGAATGATGCTTTTCATCTAATTACCATTGATTTATTTTATTTCTACACAGATGTAGTTGTTGACCAAAGATTTTGGTAGATGCGTATCGCGTAAGTCTGTGATGCCACCATCCTGTCTTCGACTCCATTCCCAACAATTTTTAATGCAACATAAATAATTTCATTTATATTTCGGATCGGTGCATTAAGGATCCTTCAACATTGTAAAAATATTATAAGCCTAGTTCAGACGGTCTTCCTCTAAAATACAAGCTGTTGAATATAATACTCTAACCGAACTAAAAAAAAAATAAAAAAAATAAAAAAAAATTTCTAACAGTCTTTGTTAATTTGATGCTGCTGTCTTATTTAAACCTGACTTGACCACTCTGCCTTCTGATGTGGACAGTCAAGGTTCAAGTGCCTTTCTGTTGAGGTCTTTAATTTCAGGGGTCATGTTCTCCACAAAAGACCGTGCTTCGTTGTATTGTTGTAGACCAGTATTTCCCAACCTTTTTTGTGTGACATGCCCCACTTAAGCCTTTTTTAAAAGTCTTATGACCCCCCCCCCATGCCGCAATGTATCATAAACACATTTTTTTAAAATTAAAAAAAAATTAGGTTGTTCACTGAAGAAACTCAACTGATTTTTGCAACACTCTTATTAACGAACGCTTATTTTAAATTGAGTCTCCTTTTAAAACATAAGTTAAATCATAGCAGACGGTTTGTTTTCAAATTCTGGACAGCTCCTTTTTTCGAATGACCCCCTCCCCCCCCCCCCACCCCCAACACTCCAATTGCACCCCAGTGGGGCGTGGCCCCCCTTTTGGAAAACAGGGTTCTAGACAGCCTTTCCATTCGACTATTTACCCTGATTTTAAAACATAAGTTAAATCCTAGCAGACGGTTTGTTTTCAAATTCTGGACAGCTCCTTTTTTCGAATGACCCCCCCCCCCCCCCCCCAACCCCAACACTCCAATTGCACTCCAGTGGGGCGTGGACCCCCTTTTGGGAAACAGGGATCTAGACAGTCTTTCCATTCGACTAATTACCCTGGAGCTGAGAGGTGGGGGTCGGAGGGGGAAGTCTACCCTAAACTATTTCGAAACCTCTAACTGGTGGTCAAGAAGCAGACGATGATGTTGCGACAAACGGTTGACGCAATAGATGCCATGGAGTTCAGGGGGGGGGGGGAAGGAAAAAAAGAGAAAAGAAAAAAAAAACAATTTTAAACTTCCAACGCATTGGTTCGCTGAAATTTTAGTTTCGAGCGAACTTTTATCCACACCGTGTCGTCACTTCCGCATAGCGGTCAAGTCGCGAGACGTCCAAGTGCAGAAGGCGCCTGCCTTCCACCTCCACTTTTCTAACGACTTCCAAAATCAACGGCCGGTGAAAGGCGAGCATCGCTGATGTAGAGATCGCTCGGCCATGTTCCACTTTCGTTCCGACGGATGAGAATTGTTGCGAAATGACAGCACAAGGGCATCTACTCTGCCGGCTGTTGGGCGATGACGTTGTTCTGACCTGAGTTCACTCCTCCAAGTCCGGTTATTGGAGACAGAGTAATTGGCCCTTTGATGTTGTGTGCGTGCTTATTTTGAGCACCGGCGTTAGGACTGCCCACTCTGGGGTGGAGACATATTTAGATTCAACGTGAGAACCATCAGTGACACAGTTTTGTGACCTTGACCTTGCTGGAGCGGAGCGCCGTGACGTCCGAACTCATATTCCCCATGGTCATTGAGTTGACGTATTTTGAATCAAATAAAGTAATGTTGCCTCTTGCCTTTAAATAGTAATTTTGTTATGGCTTTTTAAAAGTAATTTTGTTATTTTTTTTTTTGTCGATGGTTGGTAGAACTTGTTGTACATTTTCTGTCCAATAACAATCAGAGTTTGAGCTCACATTTAAGACACGTCCGCACGGGGGCGAATTAATTGAATAGAACGACCTAAAACGACCAACTATTAAAACAACATTTGCAGATAGGCTTTAAACATGCGTTCAGTATGTCCTAAATATTTTTAATACATAAAAATCGACAGCTGGCGCCTGTGAGATGATGATGATGATTGAGTACTTTCATAGCGCTTGTGTCCGTGCTATGTTAGCATGCTCACTGCCCTTTGATGATTGTGAGTACTTTCATAGCGCTTGTGTCCGTGCTATGTTAGCATGCTCTCTGCCCTTTGATGATTGTGAGTACTTTAATAGCGCTTGTGTCCGTGCTACGTTAGTATGCTCACTGCCCTTTGATGATTGAGTACTTTCATAGCGCTTTTGTCCGTGCTATGTTAGCATGCTCACTGCCCTTTGATGATTGTGAGTACTTTCATAGCGCTTGTGTCCGTGCTATGTTAGCATGCTCTCTGCCCTTTGATGATTGTGAGTACTTTCATAGCGCTTGTGTCCGTGCTATGTTAGCATGCTCACTGCCCTTTGATGATTGAGTACTTTCATAGCGCTTTTGTCCGTGCTATGTTAGCATGCTCACTGCCCTTTGATGATTGTGAGTACTTTCATAGCGCTTGTGTCCGTGCTATGTTAGCATGCTCACTGCCCTTTGATGATTGTGAGTACTTTCATAGCGCTTTTGTCCGTGCTATGTTAGCATGCTCACTGCCCTTTGATGATTGTGAGTACTTTCATAGCGCTTGTGTCCGTGCTACGTTAGCATGCTCTCTGCCCTTTGATGATTGTGAGTACTTTCATAGCGCTTTTGTCCGTGCTATGTTAGCATGCTCACTGCCCTTTGATGATTGTGAGTACTTTCATAGCGCTTGTGTCCGTGCTACGTTAGCATGCTCACTGCCCTTTCATGATTGTGAGTACTTTCATAGCGCTTGTGTCCGTGCTACGTTAGCATGCTCTCTGCCCTTTGATGATTGTGAGTACTTTCATAGCGCTTTTGTCCGTTCTATGTTAGCATGCTCTCAGCGCTCTGATGTCCTAAAACAGTGGTTCTTAACCTTTTTGGAGGTACCGAACCCCAACAGTTTCATATGCGCATTCACCGAACCCTTCTTAATAAGAAAAATAAAATATGATTTTTTAAATTATTTTTTTTCTTTTTGGACCTCCGCCGAACCCCTGAGACTGGCTCACCGAACCCCTGGGGTTCGATCGAACCCAGGTTAAGAACCACTGTCCTAAAATCCATTTAAAAAGAAAAGTCTTTAAAATGTTTTTAAAATGACTTTTTGTTTGTATCCTTTTTCAATTTCACTCAAAGATTGAGGCAAACTGTACCACAATTTAGGCGCAATAGCTTCAAGAGAGCGCAATCCGCATGACTTCCTTCCGTGTCCATCCACACGGGGAGCTCTCAGTAAGGACTGGGCTGAAGAGCGCAGTTTCATGCGCGTGTGTTTGCGTGCATGTGGATTGGGTGTGTGTATGTTTTTGGTGTGTGTGTGAGTTTGGTCAGATTTAAATAAAATAAACACATACTACAATTTGTTAGCTTTTTAAAATATGCAGAAAAAAATCTTCTATGTTTTCCACTGATTTCTAAAGTTTAACACTACAATAGACTACATGCATGGGCGCCCGCAGAAAACTTTCTGGGGGGGGGGG
>CAXITT010000085.1:810334-825614 GCA_964033795.1 Lymnaea stagnalis
TAACCACTACACTGATGGTACATCGATGTGGTTTTGATATGTCAGCTAACCACTACACTGATGGTACATCGATGTGGTTTTTAGATGGCAGCTAACCACTACACTGATGGTACATCGATTTGGTTTTGATATCACAGCTAACCACTACACTGATGGTACATCGATATGGTTTTTTTATGTCACCTAACCACTATACTGATGGTACATCGATGTTGTTTAGATATGTCACCTAACCACTACACTGATGGTACATTGATGTGGTTTAGATATGTCAGCTAACCACTACACTGATGGTACATGGATGTGGTTTTCATATGTCAGCTAACGACTACACTGATGGTACAGCGATGTGGTTTTGATATGTCACCTAACCACTACACTGATGGTACATTGATGTGGTTTAGATATGTCAGCTAACCACTACACTGATGGTACATCGATGTGGTTTTGATATGTCACCTAACCACTACACTGATGGTTTATTGATGTGGTTTAGATATGTCAGCTAACCACTACACTGATGGTACATCGATGTGGTTTTGATATGTCACCTAACCACTACACTGATGGTACATCGATGTGGTTTTGATATGTCACCTAACCACTACACTGATGGTACATCGATGTGTTTTGATATGTCACCTAACCACTACACTGATGGTACATCGATGTGGTTTAGATATGTCACCTAACCACTACACTGATGGTACATCGATGTGGTTTTGATATGTCAGATAACCACTACACTGATGGTACATCGATGTGGTTTTGATATGTCAGCTAACCACTACACTGATGGTACATCGATGTGGTTTTGATATGTCAGCTAACCACTACACTGATGGTACATCGATGTGGTTTTGATATGTCAGCTAACCACTACACTGATGGTACATCGATGTGGTTTTGATATGTCAGCTAACCACTACACTGATGGTACATCGATGTGGTTTTGATATGTCAGCTAACCACTACACTGATGGTACATCGATGTGGTTTTGATATGTCAGCTAACCACTACACTGATGGTACATCGATGTGGTTTTGATATGTCAGCTAACCACTACACTGATGGTACATCGATGTGGTTTTGATATGTCAGCTAACCACTACACTGATGGTACATCGATGTGGTTTTGATATGTCAGCTAACCACTACACTGATGGTACATCGATGTGGTTTTGATATGTCAGCTAACCACTACACTGATGGTACATCGATGTGGTTTTGATATGTCAGCTAACCACTACACTGATGGTACATCGATGTGGTTTTGATATGTCAGCTAACCACTACACTGATGGTACATCGATGTGGTTTTGATATGTCAGCTAACCACTACACTGATGGTACATCGATGTGGTTTTGATATGTCAGCTAACCACTACACTGATGGTACATCGATGTGGTTTTGATATGTCAGCTAACCACTACACTGATGGTACATCGATGTGGTTTTGATATGTCAGCTAACCACTACACTGATGGTACATCGATGTGGTTTTGATATGTCAGCTAACCACTACACTGATGGTACATCGATGTGGTTTTGATATGTCAGCTAACCACTACACTGATGGTACATCGATGTGGTTTTGATATGTCAGCTAACCACTACACTGATGGTACATCGATGTGGTTTTGATATGTCAGCTAACCACTACACTGATGGTACATCGATGTGGTTTTGATATGTCAGCTAACCACTACACTGATGGTACATCGATGTGGTTTTGATATGTCAGCTAACCACTACACTGATGGTACATCGATGTGGTTTTGATATGTCAGCTAACCACTACACTGATGGTACATCGATGTGGTTTTGATATGTCAGCTAACCACTACACTGATGGTACATCGATGTGGTTTTGATATGTCAGCTAACCACTACCCTGATGGTACAGCGATGTGGTTTTGATATGTCAGCTAACCACTACACTGATGGTACATTGATGTGGTTTTGATATGTCAGATAACCACTACACTGATGGTACATCGATATGGTTTTGATATGTCAGATAACCACTACACTGATGGTAAATCGATGTGGTTTTGATATGTCAGCTAACCACTACCCTGATGGTACAGCGATGTGATTTAGATATGTCACCTAACCACTACACTGATGGTACATTGATGTGGTTTTGATATGTCAGATAACCACTACACTGATGGTACATCGATGTGGTTTTGATATGTCAGATAACCACTACACTGATGGTAAATCGATGTGGTTTTGATATGTCAGCTAACCACTACACTGATGGTACATCGATGTGGTTTTGATATGTCAGCTAACCACTACACTGATGGTACATCGATGTGGTTTAGATATGTCACCTAACCACTACACTGATGGTACATTGATGTGGTTTTGATATGTCAGCTAACCACTACACTGATGGTACATTGATGTGGTTTAGATATGTCAGATAACCACTACACTGATGGTACATCGATGTGGTTTTGATATGTCAGATAACCACTACACTGATGGTACATCGATGTGGTTTAGATATGTCACCTAACCACTGCACTGATGGTACATCGATGTGGTTTTGATATGTCACCTAACCACTATACTGATGGTACATCGATGTGGTTTTGATATGTCAGCTAACCACTACACTGATGGTACATCGATGTGGTTTTGATATGTCAGCTAACCACTACACTGGTGGTACATCGATGTGGTTTAGATGTGGTTTTGATATGTCACCTAACCACTACACTGATGGTACATTGATGTGGTTTAGATATGTCAGCTAACCACTACACTGATGGTACATCGATGTGGTTTTGATATGTCACCTAACCACTACACTGATGGTACAGCGATGTGGTTTTGATATGTCAGCTAACCACTACACTGATGGTACAGCGATGTGGTTTTGATATGTCACCTAACCACTACACTGATGGTACATTGATGTGGTTTAGATATGTCAGCTAACCACTACACTGATGGTACATCGATGTGGTTTTGATATGTCAGCTAACCACTATACTGATGGTACATTGATGTGGTTTAGATATGTCAGCTAACCACTACACTGATGGTACATCGATGTGGTTTTGATCTGTCACCTAACCACTACACTGATTGTACAGCGATGTGGTGTAGATGTGTCACCTAACCACTACCCTGATGGTACATCGATGTGGTTTAGATATGTCACCTAACCACTACACTGATGGTACATCGATGTGGTTTTGATATGTCAGCTAACCACTACACTGGTGGTACATCGATGTGGTTTAGATATGTCAGATAACCACTACACTGATGGTACATCGATGTGGTTTTGATATGTCAGCGAACCACTATACTGATGGTACATCGATGTGGTTTTGATATGTCAGATAACAACTACACTGATGGTACATCGATGTGGTTTAGATATGTCAGATAACCACTACACTGATGGTACATCGATGTGGTTTTGATATGTCAGATAACAACTACACTATGGTACATCGATGTGGTTTTGATATGTCAGATAACCACTACACTGGTGGTACATCGATGTGGTTTAGATATGTCACCTAACCACTACACTGATGGTACATCGATGTGGTTTTGATATGTCAGATAACCACTACACTGATGGTACATCGATGTGGTTTTGATATGTCAGATAACCACTACACTGATGGTACATCGATGTGGTTTTGATATGTCAGCTAACCACTATACTGATGGTACATCGATGTGGTTTTGATATGTCAGCTAACCACTACACTGATGGTACAGCGATGTGGTTTTGATATGTCAGCTAACCACTACACTGATGGTACATCGATGTGGTTTTGATATGTCAGCTAACCACTACACTGATGGTACATCGATGTGGTTTTTAGATGGCAGCTAACCACTACACTGATGGTACATCGATTTGGTTTTGATATCACAGCTAACCACTACACTGATGGTACATCGATGTTTTTTTGATATGTCACCTAACCACTACACTGATGGTAAATCGATGTGGTTTTGATATGTCAGCTAACCACTACCCTGATGGTACAGCGATGTGGTTTAGATATGTCACCTAACCACTACACTGATGGTACATTGATGTGGTTTTGATATGTCAGATAACCACTACACTGATGGTACATCGATGTGGTTTTGATATGTCAGATAACCACTACACTGATGGTAAATCGATGTGGTTTTGATATGTCAGCTAACCACTACACTGATGGTACATCGATGTGGTTTTGATATGTCAGCTAACCACTACCCTGATGGTACAGCGATGTGGTTTTGATATGTCAGCTAACCACTACACTGATGGTACATCGATGTGGTTTTGATATGTCAGCTAACCACTACACTGATGGTACATCGGTGTTTTTTTGATATGTCAGCTAACCACTACACTGATGGTGCATCGATGTGGTTTAGATATGTCAGATAACCACTACACTATGGTACATCGATGTGGTTTTGATATGTCAGCTAACCACTACACTGATGGTACATCGATGTGGTTTTGATATGTCAGATAACCACTACACTGATGGTACATTGATGTGGTTTTGATATGTCAGCTAACCACTACACTGATGGTACATTGATGTGGTTTTGATATGTCAGCTAACCACTACACTGATGGTACATCGATGTGGTTTTGATATGTCACCTAACCACTACACTATGGTACATTGATGTGGTTTTTATATGTCAGCTAACCACTATACTGATGGTACATCGATGTGGTTTTGATATGTCACCTAACCACTACACTGATGGTACATCGATGTGGTTTTGATATGTCACCTAACCACTACACTGATGGTACATCGATGTGGTTTAGATATGTCACCTAACCACTACACTGATGGTACATCGATGTGGTTTAGATATGTCACCTAACCACTACACTGATGGTACATCGATGTGGTTTTGATATGTCACCTAACCACTACACTGATGGTACATCGATGTGGTTTTGATATGTCACCTAACCACTACACTGATGGTACATCGATGTGGTTTAGATATGTCACCTAACCACTACACTGATGGTACATCGATGTTGTTTTGATATGTCAGCTAACCACTACACTGATGGTACATCGATGTGGTTTTGATATGTCAGCTAACCACTACACTGGTGGTACATCGATGTGGTTTAGATATGTCACCTAACCACTACACTGATGGTACATTGATGTGGTTTTGATATGTCAGATAACCACTACACTGATGGTACATCGATGTGGTTTTGATATGTCAGATAACCACTACACTGATGGTACATCGATGTGGTTTTGATATGTCAGCTAACCACTACACTGATGGTACATCGATGTGGTTTTGATATGTCAGCTAACCACTACACTGATGGTACATCGATGTGGTTTTGATATGTCAGCTAACCACTACACTGATGGTACATCGATGTGGTTTTGATATGTCAGCTAACCACTACACTGATGGTACATCGATGTGGTTTTGATATGTCAGCTAACCACTACACTGATGGTACATCGATGTGGTTTTGATATGTCAGCTAACCACTACACTGATGGTACATCGATGTGGTTTTGATATGTCAGCTAACCACTACACTGATGGTACATCGATGTGGTTTTGATATGTCAGCTAACCACTACACTGATGGTACATCGATGTGGTTTTGATATGTCAGCTAACCACTACACTGATGGTACATCGATGTGGTTTTGATATGTCAGCTAACCACTACACTGATGGTACATCGATGTGGTTTTGATATGTCAGCTAACCACTACACTGATGGTACATCGATGTGGTTTTGATATGTCAGCTAACCACTACACTGATGGTACATCGATGTGGTTTTGATATGTCAGCTAACCACTACACTGATGGTACATCGATGTGGTTTTGATATGTCAGCTAACCACTACACTGATGGTACATCGATGTGGTTTTGATATGTCAGCTAACCACTACACTGATGGTACATCGATGTGGTTTTGATATGTCAGCTAACCACTACACTGATGGTACATCGATGTGGTTTTGATATGTCAGCTAACCACTACACTGATGGTACATCGATGTGGTTTTGATATGTCAGCTAACCACTACACTGATGGTACATCGATGTGGTTTTGATATGTCAGCTAACCACTACACTGATGGTACATCGATGTGGTTTAGATATGTCACCTAACCACTACACTGATGGTACATTGATGTGGTTTTGATATGTCAGATAACCACTACACTGATGGTACATCGATGTGGTTTTGATATGTCAGATAACCACTACACTGATGGTAAATCGATGTGGTTTTGATATGTCAGCTAACCACTACCCTGATGGTACAGCGATGTGGTTTTGATATGTCAGCTAACCACTACCCTGATGGTACAGCGATGTGGTTTTGATATGTCAGCTAACCACTACACTGATGGTACATTGATGTGGTTTTGATATGTCAGATAACCACTACACTGATGGTACATCGATGTGGTTTTGATATGTCACCTAACCACTACACTGATGGTAAATCGATGTGGTTTTGATATGTCAGCTAACCACTACCCTGATGGTACAGCGATGTGGTTTAGATATGTCACCTAACCACTACACTGATGGTACATCGATGTGGTTTAGATATGTCACCTAACCACTACACTGATGGTACATCGATGTGGTGTAGATGTGTCACCTAACCACTACACTGATGGTACATCGATGTGGTGTAGATGTGTATGATATGTCACCTAACCACTACACTGATGGTAAATCGATGTGGTTTTGATATGTCAGCTAACCACTACCCTGATGGTACAGCGATGTGGTTTAGATATGTCACCTAACCACTACACTGATGGTACATTGATGTGGTTTTGATATGTCAGATAACCACTACACTGATGGTACATCGATGTGGTTTTGATATGTCAGATAACCACTACACTGATGGTAAATCGATGTGGTTTTGATATGTCAGCTAACCACTACACTGATGGTACATCGATGTGGTTTTGATATGTCAGCTAACCACTACCCTGATGGTACAGCGATGTGGTTTTGATATGTCAGCTAACCACTACACTGATGGTACATCGATGTGGTTTTGATATGTCAGCTAACCACTACACTGATGGTACATCGGTGTTTTTTTGATATGTCAGCTAACCACTACACTGATGGTGCATCGATGTGGTTTAGATATGTCAGATAACCACTACACTATGGTACATCGATGTGGTTTTGATATGTCAGCTAACCACTACACTGATGGTACATCGATGTGGTTTTGATATGTCAGATAACCACTACACTGATGGTACATTGATGTGGTTTTGATATGTCAGCTAACCACTACACTGATGGTACATTGATGTGGTTTTGATATGTCAGCTAACCACTACACTGATGGTACATCGATGTGGTTTTGATATGTCACCTAACCACTACACTATGGTACATTGATGTGGTTTTTATATGTCAGCTAACCACTATACTGATGGTACATCGATGTGGTTTTGATATGTCACCTAACCACTACACTGATGGTACATCGATGTGGTTTTGATATGTCACCTAACCACTACACTGATGGTACATCGATGTGGTTTAGATATGTCACCTAACCACTACACTGATGGTACATCGATGTGGTTTAGATATGTCACCTAACCACTACACTGATGGTACATCGATGTGGTTTTGATATGTCACCTAACCACTACACTGATGGTACATCGATGTGGTTTTGATATGTCACCTAACCACTACACTGATGGTACATCGATGTGGTTTAGATATGTCACCTAACCACTACACTGATGGTACATTGATGTGGTTTAGATATGTCACCTAACCACTACACTGATGGTACATCGATGTGGTTTTGATATGTCACCTAACCACTACACTGATGGTACATCGATGTGGTTTAGATATGTCAGCTAACCACTACACTGATGGTACATCGATGTGGTTTAGATATGTCACCTAAAAACTACACTGATGGTACATCGATGTGGTTTAGATATGTCAGCTAACCACTACACTATGGTACATCGAAGTCTTTTTGATATGTCAGCTAAGCACAACACTAATGTGGTCAATTATAACCGCGATGAATGGCTCAGTCAAACAATTGACATACATTTGACACACACATACGCACGGTCAGCGAGACACACAGGTCAGAGCCATGATGCGACATCAGCTGTCACTCGTCTTGACGACGACCTTGCCGATGACCTGTCGCTCCGTTCACGACTCGACCAGTAGGTCAGCGCATGTTTCGTGACCTCATCACCCATTACACCCACGACCACCAATGCAGGTGCGACGAGACACTTCCATGACGAGACACTTTCATGACGAGACACTTTCACTACGTGACACCCGAGACGAGATACATTCACTACGAGACACTTTCACTACGAGACACTTACCACGAGACACTCACCACGAGACACTCACTACGAGACACTCACCACGAGACACTCACCACGAGACACTTTCACTACGAGACACTCACCACGCGACACTCACCACGAGACACTTTCACTACGAGACACTCACCACGAGACCCTCACCACGAGACACTTTCACTACGAGACACTCACCACGAGAAACTTTCACCACGAGACACTTTCACTACGAGACACTTTCACGACCCCATATTCTGAGACATTTATGTGTGGCTGTGAGAGACAACTGATATAGAGTTACATATTTAGTATTCATAGACTAGGAGCAACATTGACAATGTATTTTTCGTTCATCCTACGAAAGGAATGAAAGGGGAGATAATCAGTCTTTATCGTCTCGTGCCATGCTATTAATAGAGTCTGCTGAAATCACCGTTGACCGACTTGGTGACGATTCGTTCAAGGTCACAAAAGCCGGAGTCTGACTGACATCAGCAAATTTAACCAAGTCATTTCACCAATCCATTCCACCAACCCATTCCACCAACCCATTTCACTGGAACGTTCCATCAACCCGTAGGCAACAAGTTCATTTCCTACGCTTGGTGACAAAATTAAAATGTAGAGCGAACTGAATTTTAATATAGGGAAAAGGGGGGGGGGGGTTTGGTTAGGGGGGGGGGGTGGGGTTGTGGGACGGGTTGGTAGGAGATAGAATTAAAATATATAATTTAAAACAAACAAAAAATAAAAAAGATCTTACCTTTAAAATACATCTGTAACAAATGAACTCTTCCGGTGATTACATTTGTTATAAAAATCGCTATAAATCAGTAGACCAATAACATTTCTTTTTTCCACGTTCGTCATTTTCACTATGTATTGGGCGTGCAGTTTCGGCCGTTGGCTAAATATAGACACAGGTCAACCACACAAAAAAACCAGGGGCGTGCGAATGAAGTGGATGAAGAGCGCCCCAATCTCGAATTAGCAAAACACGTGCATTTCATTATTTAATATGTAGGCTGCGAGTCGGGGTCGGGGGGGGGGGAGATGCTTTTTTGCTTGTCGCCGCCCTGATTGCAACAGCCACCCACAAGGGGGTTTAGGTTTCATATGTCGTGTTTGATATGTTGTATTTGACTAGCTCTGTTTCATGTGTCATGCTCGATATGTTGTATGTGATATGTCGTATTTTATGTGTTGCGCCTAAAGTATCGTGTTTGAATTTGTTGTGTTTGATATGTTGTTTCATTTGCTTTGTTTCACATGTCGTGTTTCATATGTCGTGTTTCATATGTCGTGTTTCATATGTCGTGTTTCATATGTTGTGTATGACATGCATCGTTTCATATTTTCTGTTTGATATGTTGCTCTATATGTTTCGTTTCATATGTTGTGTTTGATATCTTATTTCGTTATGGATTATTCTGTTACGCTCTATTTGATATTATACATATACATATATATATATATATTAGATATGATATATTCGCCTTGTCCTGAATTGGCTTTCTTTTTCCACCTAATGTTTCTTTCTTTCCCTTCAATTTGAGCACCATGTCAGCAACCCTACTCAACTTTAACTTTGACACAGGAACGGGGTCACCACCGATGCAACGCAACATAATACTGCAACATAATAATTGCAACTGCTTTTCCGAATGTTGCATCAAACTTCACGTTCATCTCACGAGGAGGTCACGTGTCACAGAATGTCACATGAGCGCAACACGTTGTAGACAGGTCTCGCACCTCCCGGTACATTTAGCGCTTACCCGAACTTTGGGCGTACAGAAATGCGCTCTTTGTCACAACGGACGGGTGAGGCTTTGGGGGTTGGTGGGGGGGGGGTCTGTCATCGAAATTTAGCTGGGAGGGCTGTACGTCTTCTTAGCACTAGATGGTGCGAACGAGGGCCCCAACGATGGATTTCAAAATTAGTGAATTTAAAAAAAAAAAAAAAAATTTAAAAGAAATCTGACGGTTCTGCAGGATCAATTTTCGAAAATTAGTGAATTTAAAAAAAAAAAAAAAAATTTAAAAGAAATCTGACGGTTCTGCAGGATCAATTTTCGGAACTTTTACAACAAAAAGATGGGGGGAGAGGGGGATTATTTTTTTGGGGGTGGGGGAGGGTTGGGGGATATGCGCCCTACACACACTGAAAGAGCGCTGTGCGGCTGGTTGATAAAATCTGCATTATTTAAACTGTAGTGTTGGTGTTTTTTGTTTTTGTTTTTTTTTAAATAATAAATTTCTCCACGTCCATGGAAATAAATGTTAATTTAATAAACACACAGACCGAGACAATGCAGCTGTCGTCATGAAAAAATCAGATTATATCAACATAGGCCGTTGAAGCATTTCTCATTAAATCTGGTTCAGCACAAGAGACTGCGAAGGTTAAATGTTATCAATCACTTCCAGCTGGACTCCCCCCCCCTCCCACCCAAGTTGACTGATTTAGATTTTGGGTGGCAAGTAGCCCGTGACACTATTGACCAGTCCATCAGCACAAGAGACTGCGAAGGTTAAATGTTATCAATCACTTCCAGCTGGACTCCCCCCCCCTCCCACCCAAGTTGACTGATTGAGATTTTGGGTGGCAAGTAGCCCGTGACACTATTGACCAGTCCATCACGTGCAAACATGTTTTGCTAACACGTTTCGTCACCCACTCCCCAGAATACCACCCCTCATCCCTTTCCCTCCCCCACCCCTCTCGGTCAATAATTGAATGAAATTGCCAATTATCTCCAAGGCCACACTCGGCGCTTGTACTAGCCCTCGGCGTGTCCTCGTGTATCTCGTACCACCAAGGTCGCTCCATCTCAAAAATTTGTTTCCACGCTCAAATTTGCTCTAAGGCTTACGGCCGGTGCTCAGAAGACCCAACACCCCCCACCCCCAGGTCCCGGAAAAGCCATTGATGGACGAAAATGTCAGGGCGCCACGCCCCTTTCCTCCAAAGCGTTACGGATTCCGACATCTGGCGAGAATAAACCCAAGGCTGCCATTTTGATGGCGCTAACGAAATGGGACGTATTTCAAGCCTTGCAGATTCGTTTTTTTTTTGGTGACGTCATTACCGGTCATGTTCCCTATTCGGAAATCTGTTTGAAAGAAATTTCGTCGACGGAAAATTGATCGACGGAAGTTTGGATCGAACGGACACTTGATGAAATTTTATTTTCAGTTCAGACGATCAAATTTTGCGTAAGATTTTGGGCGCATTATTTTGTTTTACTATATAGTACAGTGCGTTCAAAAAGAAATTTGACGCAAAATTTGATCGTGTGAACTGAAGAAAAAAAATTCGATCAAACTTCCGTTCGACCAAACTTCCGTCCATGAATTTCTTTCAAACAAATTTCCGGTAATCCTCATTTTCACCCTGCTCCCCCATCCTCCCTCATTTGTTTATCTATTCCTGAGAGCGAGACACACTTTTGATCAACTTTGATTGTAGTAATCTGAGCCTAAAGGATTTACGAGAGTAGGCATAGAAAATATATACATTAAGTACATTAATTAAGCACGATTCTTAGTGCAATTTTCAATATTCAAGAGACCGCCAGAATGCATGTTTTACTAACAGAATGCATGTTTTACTGTTAGAATGCATGTTTTACTTTGAAATAGCATGTTGTATTATGAAAATGCATGTTTTACTTAGAGAATGCATGTTTTACAATGAAAATGCATGTTTAATATGATAATGTTTTACTATGGGAATGCATGCATGTCTTACTATGAGGAGGTTGTTTTGCTATGGGAATGCATGTTTCCTATGAAAATGTATGTTTTACTTTGAGAATGCATGTTTTGCTATGAAAATTCATGTTTTGCTATGATAATGTATGCTTTACTATGGGAATGCATGCATGTTTTACTATGAGAATGCATGTTTTACTATGGGAATGCATGTTTTACTACGAGAATGCACGTTTTACTATGGTAATGCATGTT
This sequence comes from Lymnaea stagnalis, assembly GCA_964033795.1. NCBI lineage: Eukaryota > Metazoa > Mollusca > Gastropoda > Lymnaeidae > Lymnaea > Lymnaea stagnalis. The sequence continues at coordinate 822,709 of CAXITT010000085.1, forward strand.
TTACTATGGTAACGCATGTTTTACTATGAGTATGCATGTTATACTATGATTACTCAATCTCACATTCTAGGTCCACACACAGAATCAACAAGAAATGAAAAGGTTCAACTAATTCTAATGAAACTCCCGGACAAAAATCACTTTTGTTTGTTGTTTTTTAAACGAACGGAATAAGAAGCCTTTTTAAGTGGGTCGCCCATGTGCCCTGGGTCTGGCGAGGATTAGCTTTCAATGAACTCATTAACCTCGTGGTATAATGGCCAAGGCAAAGTGCCAGCGCTGGGAATGCTGTCTCCATTGTCTCTGGCTTCATTGTTTGGTCTACCAGGGAGTCACCTTCTGATAACGGTGGCCTTAATTACAGGCGCGGGACGCAGATGGCACAGTTGTCATCGGGCCAGCGACCAGGGTCGAGTCACTCTCCTTCCCTATACTTGCTCTGACCGTATGCCATTGATAACACCATAAAATCAAATCTTAATTAAGTGATGCCCATAGTATCAGGTCTTGAAGAAGTGTTTTACCTATTGAGACAGCTCTAGAATCAGAGTTTTACCCATAGTAATCAATGAAGGAGTTAGAATGGAAAACAACATTCAGCTTTTCGGCACAAGATCACCATGTCGAATTAATCAAATCCTGCTCTGCTAAATCTGTTTATCTGTATTTTTTTTCTCCTTTTCTTTCTTATAGTTTAAATATCTCCAAAATATTTTTGTCCGTTAAGATTTGAGATCTTATTTTTTTTTTACAGTAACACGTCATCAATTCTTTCACTTCCTGAAATTTTCATTTTGGAAAATCAAACTTACGGCAACAATAATATTATTATTATCATTCTTTTTTTTTTTTTTAAGGACTTGTCTTTATGTCTCGTCCTATTTTCATCCGTCCTGTCTGCTGGGGAAGACTCTTGGCCGAAACGTTCACATCCTCAAACCTTGTTCTGTTATTTTCTTACTCATGGTATCAAGATCTTGAATCAGACTTTTATGTGTAGTACCAGATCTTAAATCATTTTTTTTTTTACATATAGTAAAAATCAAATTTACCAGAGACAGAAAAGGTTTCAACCTGGTAATGGTATTGCATTTCCGCCATCAAGCAGGCTTGCATACTTTCCTATTCATGCCATTACCAAAGGAATCTAGGGTGTACGTCGGCTTGCGAACTTAATTCTTTCCATACGGTGATCCGCAACCGATTTCCCATTACATCAGATTAACAATTAAAATTAAAAAAATAATCAGTTGTTAAATGTCTTCCTCGAAGGTTGAAGTGGTGACGTGAACGATCCACTGTAGAATTTGTCACCATATAGTAATTAGTATGATCCCCTTATATCGATCTGCGTTGAAATATTGAGGAGAAAAGACCATTCTCGTCACACACACAACTCGTTGGTCACACACACACCACTCGTTGGTCACACACACACCACTCGTAGGTCACACACACACCACTCGTTGGTCACACACACACACCAGTCGTTGGTCACACACCACTAGTTGGTTACACACACACACAACTCGTTGGTCACACACACAACTCGTTGGTCACACAAACACCACACGTTGGTCACACACACGCCACGTAGGTCACACACACACCACTCGTTGGTCACACACACACACCCTTCGTTGGTCACACACCACTAGTTGGTCACACACACACAACTCGTTGGTCACACACACAACTCGTTGGTCACACAAACACCACACGTTGGTCACACACACGCCTCACTCGTTTGTCACACACACGCACCACTCGTTGGTCACACACACACACCACTCGTTGGTCACACACACACACACCACTCGTTGGTCACACACATACACAACTCGTTGGTCAAACACACACATCACTCGTTGGTCACACACATACACCACTCGTTGGTCACACACACACCACTCGTTGGTCACACACACACCAGTCGTTGGTCACACACATACACCACTCGTTGGTCACACACACACACCAATCGTTGGTCACACATACACCAGTCGTTGGTTACACACACACACCACTCGTTGGTCACACACACACCACTCGCTGGTCACACACACACCACTCGTTGTTCACACACACACCCCTCGCTGCACACACACACACACCACAAGTCGTTGGTTACACACATACACCACTCGTTGGTCACACACACACCACTCGTTAGTCACACACAAACCACTCGTTGGTCACACACACACCTCTCGTTGGTCACACACACACACCACTCGTTGGTCACACACACACCACTCGTTGGTCTCACACACACAACTCGTTGGTCACACACACACCAGTCGTGGGTCACACACACACACATTCGTTGGTCACACACACACCACTCGTTGGTCACACATACACCACTCGTTGGTCACACACACACCACTTGTTGGTCACACACACACACCAGTCATTGGTCACACACACACCAGTCGTTGGTCACACACACACCACTCGTTGGTCACACACACATCACTCGTTGCTCACACACACAACTCGTTGGTCACAAACACACACCACTCGTTAGTCACACACAGGCCTCACTCGTTGGTCACACACTCACCACTCGTTGGTCACACACACACCCCTCGTTGGTAATACACACACACCACTCGTTGGTCACACACATACACCACTCTTTGGTCACACACACATCACTCGGTAGTCACACACACACACTTTGTTGGTCACACACACACACCACTCGTTGGTCACACACACCAGTCGTTGGTCACACACATACACCACTCGTTGGTCACACACACACAACTCGTTGGTCTCACACACACCACTCGTTGGTCACACACACACACCACTCGCTGGTCACACACACACACCACTCGTTGCCCACACACACACCCCACTCGTCACTCACACACACCACACACGCTGCTCACACACAC
>CAXITT010000085.1:828434-848269 GCA_964033795.1 Lymnaea stagnalis
TCACACACACACCCCCCTCGTTCGTCACACACACACACACCACTCGTTGGTCACACACACACACCACTCGTTGGTCACACACACACCACTCGTTGGTCACACACACACACCACTCGTTGGTCACACATACACCACTCGTTTGTCACACACATACACCACTCGTTGGTCACACACACAACACTCTTTGGTCACACACATACACCACTCATTATGTCACAAACACACCACTCGTTGGTCACACACACACACCACTCGTTGGTTACACACACACAACTCGTTGGTTACACACACACAACTCGTTGAGTACACACACACACACAACTCGTTGAGTACACACACACCACTCGTTGGTCACACACACACAACTCGTTGGTCACACACACACACACCACTTGTTGCGTCGTACTCCACATAAACACCCCAAGTGCGGCAAGAACAGTTCATCGCAGTTCGTATCTCAAATCTAGTCTCGTATGCAGAGGTTCTAATGGGAAATGAAAAAGGCTCGTTTCCCCAAAAGTTCGCATTGAGAGCGGTTCGTCGTAAGTCGAGATACTTCTGTATGGGCATACTTCAAGCTTGGGAACTATGTTCCCACGTATATTTGTTTGTGGCATCGACGTAAAAATATCAGATGTGAAAATACGTCGATGTACATAAATGTTCCTTACTTTATTCATGGTCACAATATGCTAATTTGCAATGTCCATATTTGCATAGTAATTCTATTTGAGAGCTGCCTGTTTTATGTTTCAAAAAAAGGTCTTAGCGATACATTTATTCGGTGGTAAAGGAACATCTTAACTAATTATTCAACCATTTTAACATACTTCTCAATGACATACGTACGTCATCTTTGTTGTATGTTCCAAAGTTTTTCCCACCATTTTGGTATGCATCAGAGCGGTCTCGGGAAAAGCAAAAAGGAAGGGGGGGGGGGGGAAAAAATTTGTTAAACAAACGTTTCGATTCCTTTCACGTATTATAAACACAATGTTCGCCGCCTGAACACAATGTTCGCCGCATGAACACAATGTTCGCAGCATGAACACAACGAACTCGAAGTGTTGCCTCCGACAAGACGATAACAAAGTAACAAAGGGCGTCCCTTCACTGAAGATTTATATGATTTGTGACTTGGGGTACATTTCTGAAGAGCTCTTGGTCAAAGCCGGGCACTTGGCGGATCGTGAAGGCAGGAAGAATGCGGCCAACTAAAGGTACGGAGCGAGCACAATGCATGGGGGAGTCGTGCCGCATCCTACAGGGGCCGGGTCATTCGAAACGCGTGATTCGTCAGAACACAAATGGGATCGCATTCACATACGTACATGCGGACTTATTGACCACTGACCTGGAAATGACGCGATAACAGGTTCAACAGAGGCAGGAGAGGTTTTTGTACTGGTCGGAGATTAGGTTTGTCACAGAGCGGCGGGCACGAATGGTGTGGTCTTGGAAATAACTGGAGTGGATATGGATAACTCTATGGGTATGGTGGGAGATGATTTGATTGTGGGGGGGGGAGATATATTGGCGGGGTGTTAGATATATTGGTGGGGCGTTAAATATAGTGGTGGGATGTTAGATATAGTGATGGGGTGCAACTGGATCTGGATTAGTATTCTTAGTGATCTTAATTATTTTGGTGATCTCCAGAAATATACTGGTAGGGTAGGAGTTAATTCGATAGGCGTCTGATCAATGGGGTCAGAAATCGAACTGTTGATCGCCCTCCGCGTTCGACGATGACCAAGGCTATTTTACATGGTGAGTGCGCAGGTGGCCTGAAAGCCCCACTTTGCACCTGGAAAACTTTCCCGCACGAAGGTCACACGTTGTTTTGGATCCTAGTTGGATTTGAGTTGGTTTGAGCCTTCTCTTGCCGTGCGCTTTCTTTGGGCGTGAGCGGCACGCTTATACTCAGAGGTTGTTGCTCCGACGGTGAGTCTGCCACGTCAGCTTGCACGGTCCATGGCAAGTGTCTCCCACGAATCAAGGTCAATGCTAATGGATTTAAGTGAATTAGAATTAGAGGCATGTTGTTTGGACGAAATTATAGATTAATATAATATGGGATTTGGTGAGAGGACTCTATTCGAATTTTTAGGAATCATGATATACATATATATATATATGTATATATATATATATATATATATATATATATATATATATATATATANTATATATATATATATATATTTACGAAAAATTTAATTGATTTATTTAATAGACGAATGTATAAACGTGTTATTGTAATAGAATACGTTTCTAGTGAAACTTTTAGAGTCTCAGTGGGAAAGTGTAGGTGCCAGACAGGGCAATTTTAGGACTTGCAGAGGGGAATCTTCTCTTGAACGCAAGTGGTCAATCGTTCCATTAATCGGGACAAGAAGTGGAAGGTTGGGGACACGGTATCACTTTCAAAGTGGTTGACCAATCTTTGTAGGCGTCTGTCGGGTCAGAAGAATAAGATACTCTTATTGCTTCCTCGACCCCCTGGATGACGTCCTGGCCGGTGTACGGTGGGTTCATGTACGTGCTGGTGCTGCACGCAAAGCTCATTCTCCGAGCAGCAACAACCATGCAGAGGTCCCATGAGTCATGACTATTATGATTAGTAGTGTTTTTATTATCATTATTGTTAGTATTGCTATTGTTATTATTATTATTATTATTATTATCATCATCATTATTATTATTATAATTCTTGCTGCTACTATTACTAGTATAATTATTATTATTTAACTTAAGCAAAGTCAAAAGATTTTAATGAAATCACTCAAACGCTGTCAACACGTTACATAAATTCTAGACAAGCATCATGAAGACATTTGGCGTGTCAAGGGCAATGTGCTTTCCTTTATTTCTATCTATGTATGGCCTTCAAAATCTTTCATTAAAACGGGACAAAAGCCTCTGAGGGCGATCACCCAATGGTTCATTTTCTTTAGCTACCCATGTAAGCTCATCCGATCCATGTTTTCTGGTAGAATCTTTGGTAGGTGAAATTGGCAAAGATTCTTTACAGTTTAGCGATAAAAACCTTATTGGATCAAATTTCTGTAACATTTCAAAATTTTATTGAGTTAATCAGGGTCGCCAGCTTAAAATTATTTACAAAAAAAAAAAAAAAAAGAAAGACGAGGTTTAAAAAAAAAATTGGGTTTTCAATTGTGCAGTACCATGACCCGGAAACAGCACCAACCTTTCGGCCGTACCATGGGCACCTAACTCCCCCGGGGACCATGAGAGGTTTATGGCCTTGGTTATCGACCTCCTTGCCCTAAGCCCATCTAAACACCGCACTAAGCAAGTCTCAAGATCCGTGGTGCTAATTTATTTCCTCTGCTACTACCGCTAACTCATGAATATAGGGCTTTTAAGAATGTGGTGTGGAAGGTAATTAGAGATAATGGACGCACTCTTGTTTCCTTCCTGTGTGAATTTGGAGCGTAGGATTGAAGGGATTAGGGGAAATTGGGCTTTGCGTTTAACGCAAAAAGTTATATTTAATCAGACAATTAAAGGAGTTTAAAAAGAAAAAAAAGACATTGTGGGGAGGTCCATTACGTGTAGCGCATTGAACATAGGATACGTATTATATGGTATAACATAGTCTACATATTTAATGGTATGACATAGTCTACATATTTAATGGTATAACATAGTCAACATATTATATGGTATGACATAGTCTACATATTTAATGGTATACCATAGTCTACATATTTAATAGTATGACATAGTCTACATATTTAATGTTATAACATAGTCTACATATTTAATGGTATATCATAGTCTACATATTTAATGGTATGACATAGTCTACATATTTAATGTTATAACATAGTCTACATATTTAATGGTATGACATAGTCTACATATTTAATGGTATACCTTAGTCTACATATTTAATGGTATGACATAGTCTACATATTTAATGGTATGACATAGTCTACATATTTAATGTTATAACATAGTCTACATATTTAATGGTATGACATAGTCTACATATTAATGCTGAACATAGTCTACATATTTAATGGTATAATAGTCTACATATGATTGCATTAACACAGACTTCACATTAAATGTTATAACATAGTCTACATATTTAATGCTTGAAGACAATCTACATAATAAATGTTGCATACATATTATTAGGCATACATACCAAGGCTAGAGACCGACGGAATTTACTTTTCCGATTTCGGCGGATACCGCAACCAAAACCGAAAGTTAACAATGACATTTGACCAAAGCCGAAGCTAAAACTAAAAGCTTAACGAGACTTTCGGCGGAAAATAACATCTAGATATTTCGAAACCGGTTCGCGCATACGTTCTGCGCACGACAAAAAAATAAAAAAATTAACGATATTTATATTCCTTTTGTTTAAAAAAAAATATAACTATCTTGAAATTTAATAAGCAAACATATAATAAATACGCTGGATTTAAAAACTGAATAAAAAGGTAATTTAATTTTTGTTTAATTTCATTTAAAGTACTATGGTAAGAAAACATTGTGACTTGGTTTGCAGGGGGGGGGTGGGGGGGGGTTGGATGATTTCTGCAAAATAGACCATTGGTTGCACTTTACTTTTAAATATAATTACAGCACTACCTACACTTATTTGGTTTCGATTGAAAGCTTAGCCTATGTATTTTCTTACTGGTATGGGGCCGTCCATTAATTATGTCAACAAAATGGGGGGGGGGGGTTGTAAAATGTTTGACAGTTGTTGACAGGGGGGAGGGAGGGGGGTTTAGGTTAGTTGACGTCAACAACCATATTTTCTCTTTTAAATTAAATCTAACTGGTTGTTATATTATTTAACAATTTTTAATGAGTGTAACTAGTCATATAATTTTTAGGTGTCATGTGCAGTCAAGATAAATGATATTGCTAGAGTGGGAATACGATATTTTGAGAATTAAGGGAAAGGAAAGTGAGTAACAATGATAGCATCGCAGCTTGAACTGATTTGCAAAATCTATAACATCCGTTATGGATCAAAAGTCATGTTGGAAAAGCAGGTTCAACATCACGGACATTCCCCACTTCAGTATAAGAAACTACCACCTGCTCCTCAACAAAAAAAGGATTCGACCAATGCGACTAGCTGCCAGGAGACAGAGAGAGCTTCTGGCAGTTTGTGTTTACACCGACAGTGCTTCGATTTTAAGTGCTGAATTGTTAGATGAGGATGATGTCTGGTATCTCAGTTCCGCAAGATGAAATTGATAAATCAGCTGCTATAGACTAGGCAAAACCAAAACTTGGTCGGCTTGTTGAGTTGTTTATTACATGAGGCACCACAATGCATTGCGATTTAAATAAAACCTACACATTTAGGGGGTGGGGGCCAATGGCCCCCCTGTCCTACCCAAATGATGTCCCTGATGCCCTTTGTTACGATAGAGCAACACCTGGCTACTCATTGGGAAGATGATAGCAGCTAGAAACTATACTATAATTGTCAGCTTTACTGACAATAATGATCTTGATACTTCCACAAACAATGATATTTAGTGTTTACCAACCTTTTAATTGTTTCTGCATTATACAATTTAAGTGTAAAAACTGTTTTAACTTGTTTATTAACAAGCAAAACATGTAATTCTGTGTCATTAAAATAGATCAGCACAATGTAAAATCTATTTATAAATTATTTATATTGAAGTTCAAATTATTATTATTATTATTATCATTATTTTGTTTTGGAAAGGGTGGGGGTATAAAATGTTGACATAATTAAATAGGTGAGGGGGGGAATCACTGAAAGTTTAAAGTTGTTGACAAGGGTGGGGGGAGGGGGGTTTGAAAACTGCGTAAAAATTGTTGACGTAATTAATATACGACCCCTATGGCCCACTAAAATGTCCCAATGTAAGCTGTAAAACAACTATTTGTTCCGCTAAACCATACATTTCCGTTTTTTTGTTTTTTTAATCGCTCTCTTATTGATCGACATTTAAATTGTTCATTTATCACAAATTAGCATTAATCCATTGTTGTTTTTTTATTTGACCCAGCTGACCGAATGTTGACCTTTGTTTAGTATGATAATACAGTAATCCCACTATGTAATCATTATTCGAAACAGTGACGCGTGCACAGGTGTTTGTTGGATTATGATGTAAATTAAAAGCTATTTTACGCCTAATTATACATAATTGAAATAAATAATAATATTTTTATTCAATATTATATGCTGAAGGTTTCACTAACCGCTTTCATTACATTTGTATTCATACACGTGGCGAATTTTGTGGTCTAATTTTTTGTATGTTTTACAAGGACAATGTTCATCAGAGTGACAATGATGCATTTCAATAAATAAATTAAATTGATAGCCTAAGATTCCATAATTTAAAAAAAAAATAATAATGAACAAAAAGAAAGATAATAATGATTTTTATGTCCACAATACTATTCCCCTTTACATATGACAGACATTTATGAGCATGATAATGATAAATTAAAATGATTGTCACAAATGAATGAATTGAAGGGAAAAAAAACAAAAGTTCTCAAAGTTTATTTTTAAAAAAAAATTAAAACAAATATTATGATATAAATATATTATCATTCCCTTACCTTTTTTCCCTTCATAAATTTATTTAACTTTGCCTGCGTCTGATTGAAATTGTAGTTTTGAAAATATTGGACAAGTAGGTCTTCATGTAGCTGTGAGCCGTGTTCGCAGATGATAAGTCGTGGATCATACGATGACGCAAGACTTCGAGCAATAAAGAATCTCGTATTGTCGGCCGACATGCATGCTGGGTGGCTTCTGGTAGGCGACCGAAAATAAACAGAGATTTACTTTTCTGTTTCGGCTCAAACCGAAACTACGCCCAAAGTGATCGAATGGAAACTTTCGGCGCCAAAACCGAAACCAGAATTTTTTCTTCCTCTAGTCTACACAATTAATGCAATAACACAGACCAAATATTTAATGTTATATAACACAGACCACATATTTAATGTTATATAACACAGACCACATATTTAATGTTATATAACACAGACGACATATTTAATGTTATAACACAGACCACATATTTAATGTTAAAACACAGACCACATATTTAATGTTATATAACACAGACCACATATTTAATGTTATAACACAGACCACATATTTAATGTTATATAACACAGACCACATATTTAATGTTATGACATAGTCTACATATTTAGTGTTATCTTCATGACTAAAATACATTTTTCAGTTAAGACTCAGAGCAAGGTGTGTGTGTGTGTGTGTGTGCGTCTCTGAGGGAGTATAAGTCTGCTTTGGTCGGTGGGAAGTAGTGGGCAGTGTGCGTGTTGAAGTCTGTACTTTCATCATCTGAAGGTGGGAGTCAGACTCTTAAGCTACTCCATATTATAATCATGGCTGTGGTGTCAAGAACGGAGGGATGGGTCTATAGAGAGGGTCTGAGATCACATCGGATTTTTTGGACTCAAGGGGTTAGAGGCTATGCATCTTTCTACGGGTTAAAGGTTATGTGTGTTTCAAGGGGTTAAAGGTTATGTGTCTTCTATGAGACCATGTTTACGCGGGCTTGGGGTTAATTTGATTGAAATGATCAATGTGAAAATTGAAAATTTTGGGAAGTGCAAAGTCTAGGGAAGATAAAATTAAATAAAGTGAATAGTTGGATAGGTCGCATATAGAGTACCATTTTCTTCAAGCCAAATGTACAGATAACATGTTCATTTCCAAAGCTGTAATGATAGATGCCTGATGGCATTTTATCAAATGTTTCCCAATTTGTCGGTTAAAATCATGCCATAACTTGAATGTGGTCTACTTTGATTGAATGCCGTCTACTTTCATTGAATCTGGCCTACTTTCAAGATCTGGTATTATTAAATCCTCTATATTAAATTCGCTTTTGCTAGTGGGTGGCCGGCCAAATATTCGGACCCATCAACAATATATCAGATATATATTGACCCACTTCCCGTCAACCTACCGAGCTGAAACTTGGCACATAGACTCGTTGCCGATGACAACACACAATCTATCAAAATTTCCACAACACCCCCCCCCCTCCCCCAAAAACCGTATGACACAGTTTTTCCTGTTTTTCCAAGGGAAGATAAAATATAATTCCCAAATATCTGTGCTAATTGCTATTTTTCAATTTCATTTTTAATATCGCAAGTGCGTTTGGTGCATACTATTTTCTGTTGCTTTTCTAATGTTGCCGGTGAAATAAGTCTGCGGTGTAAAAGCAGGTGGTTTATTAGAATGTTAATATAGTTCAGAGGCTTCAAAAAAATGTGCCGTTGTGGGTTGGGGGGGGGGGGGGGCACTATTAGGGATCCTTATAAAGTACGTTTCTTGTCTACATGTTTGGTCAAATTTCTGGCCTTACAACACCCCCCCCCCCCCCGATATTAATTTTTCTAAAGGATTTAAACGAAAAAGTTAGCTTTCATGGTTTGTTTGGTTGATTTTATATTTTAAAAAAACAAGTGTTACCGTGACACGCTATGTGCTACATATAACAAAACAATTTAATAATAAAATAATTGAATTCATGGCATTCGCATCATTATGAGAGCTACACCTTAAAGCTAAATGAGCGATCCAGGTGTTTTACAAAAGCTTGTTGGGTTTATAATATTTACTTGGATTGAAATACTTCTGCACTGATCTTGTATATCAGCTCCACCAGCCAGCATTGTTCATTCTTTCTCAGCTTGATATCTTTTAACGACACCTATTACGGGAAAGGATAATCCAGGATCAGCCAAACTCTGAAGCATTGAAAGCGGGACACGGCAATGTAATGAATTTCAGTTCTCGTGGCTAAGCATAGTGTCTAGAGCACATGTGTCAAACTCAAGGCCCGCGGGGCACATCCGGCCCGCCGAACAATTATATCTGACCCGCCTGGTCTCTACGGGAGTAAAATTATGTCCAAGTCCACGCTATGGTGTTTCCCAATGCACACTTTGCTTAAAAACTGAACTTACTCGGCGCTTTAGTGAATATGAAGCACAGAAATGTAATTTAGAGCTGTTTCGTAACCCATTTGTCATAGGCGTGGAAACTCCAGCTGTAAATTTGCAGTTGGAGCTAATGGAGTTGCAGTGTAATGGGACACTAAAGGCAAAGTACGACACATTTGGGCCTGCACAGTTCACTCAATTCATTCCCGTAGAGTTGCCCTAGCTTCGTCTACATGCGGCTCGAACCTTGAGCATGCTGGGTAGCACATATCTGTGTGAGAAGCTGTTTTCTGTGATGAAGATTAACAAAACACCACACAGGAGTCGTCCCACTGATTAACACTTGCAGTCCATCATGAGAATCTCTATGACACAGAACGTTACTTTTTTTTTGTAGCCAAGAAAATGTGCCAAACATCCAGCTCTGACAAATTGGCATAATTAACGAAAATGAGTGTTTTTTTCTGTTTTCATTTATATAAATGTTTGGTTTGTTTTAAAGATTAATTTGTCTCTTATTGAATGTTTATGCTGTTCGGCTTGCAACCGTACGTGTGATTTGAGTTTTGGCCCTCCGAGCGATTGAGTTTGACACCCCTGGTCTGGAGAAACAGTAGCTGACATATGTTGAGAACACACCCTACAGGTCAAACGTCATCAGATGAGTTTCCATAAATGGTCATTCCGTGAAAGACGTCACGTGACTTGTTTTCTCCGAGATCTCAGCCAACTATGCACGTGTTGTCCTTCGCGGTGTGCCGACCAGTTAGCGGCCCTACAGGAGCGTAGAAGTCCATTGTCACACTGGCGTCCCACTGGCCTCGCCGTGCCTGGCTGATCAGTAACGAGGCGCTAATGTGGCGTGTGATGTGATTCGAGTGTGTGCCGTCACCCGTGCAGACTCAAGACGTGCTCACCGTCGGCATGTTCAAAACCCGATCACAGGCGACGTTTCAAATGTCAGATTACCTGGCACAGTCATTTCAAATGTCATTTTACCGAGCACATTCATTTCAAATGTCTTTTTACCGGGAACAGTCATTTCAAATGTCATATTACTAGCACAGTCATTTTCAAATGTCATTTTTCTGGCACAGTCGTTTCAAATGTCATTTTACTTGGCGCAGTCATTTCCAATGGCTAATTACTGGGTACAGTCAATTCAAATGTCATATTCCATGGCACAGTCGTCTCAAATGTCATTTTACAGGGGACAGTCACTTCAAATGTCAAATCAATGATAACAAACCATTTCCAACATACTAAAGGCAGCTGCGTGACAGTACAATATATATACAGAGAGAGAGAGAGAGAGAGAGAGGGAGGGAAAGAGAGAGAGAGAGGGAGGGAAAGAGAGAGTGAGTGAGTTAATAGGATAACATTATAAAAGATGCCGTAAGATTTCAGATGTTATTTTTTTTTTTAAACACGTAGCACACTTAGTAATATAGCTGGCATCAAGTTGGTCATTGAAACTGCTTGGACTGAGCTCTCCACGAACACATTCAATGCTTCATTTTAGCAGGGTTAGCAACAATGGCATTCTGATCTACAAGAATGTGCAATCCCTTCCCCATCTTTCTAAATAAGTATTTTCTTAAAACGATACTTCAAAACATTTCTTTCTTTCAAGAACGACATTTGGTTTCAAAGTTGTTTTCATTAAAAAAAAAAAAAGTATTTAGCAATCAAGAATGGACAATGCCGCTGTGGACTCGACATCGGTCGAACGTTACATGAAAGTAGCGCGTCGTACATTGCGCAATGAAGTAGTGCGTTGTAAGTTCTAAATACTTGCACAATGGAGTAGTGCACCACATATTCTAAATACTTGCAAAATGAAGTAATGCGCCACATGTTCAAAATACTTGCAAAATGAAGTAATGCGCCACATGTTCTAAATACTTGCACAATGAAGTAGTGTGCCACATGTTCTAAATACTTGCACAATGAAGTAGTGTGCCACATGTTCTAAATACTTGCACAATGAAGTAATGCGCCACATGTTCTAAATACTTGCACAATGAAGTAGTGTGCCACATGTTCTAAATACTTGCACAATGAAGTAGTGTGCCACATGTTCTAAATACTTGCACAATGAAGTAGTGTGCCACATGTTCTAAATACTTGCACAATGAAGTAGTGTGCCACATGTTCTAAATACTTGCACAATGAAGTAGTGTGCCACATGTTCTAAATACTTGCACAATGAAGTAGTGTGCCACATGTTCTAAATACTTGCACAATGAAGTAGTGTGCCACATGTTCTAAATACTTGCACAATGAAGTAGTGTGCAACATGTTCTAAATAGTAGCACAATGAAGTAGTGTGCCACATGTTCTAAATACTTGCACAATGAAGTAGTGTGCCACATGTTCTAAATAGAAGCACAATGAAGTAGTACGCCACATGTTCTAAATAGTTGCACAATGAAGTAGTGCGCCACATGTTCTAAATACTTGCACAATGAAGTAGTGCGCCACATGTTCTAAATACTTGCACAATGAAGTAGTGCGCCACATGTTCTAAATACTTGCACAATGAAGTAGTGTGCCACATGTTCTAAATACTTGCACAATGAAGTAGTGTGCCACATGTTCTAAATAGTTGCACAATGAAGTAGTGCGCCACATGTTCTAAATAGAAGCACAATGAAGTAGTACGCCACATGTTCTAAATAGTTGCACAATGAAGTAGTACGCCACATGTTCTAAATAGTTGCACAATGAAGTAGTGCGCCACATGTTCTAAATAGAAGCACAATGAAGTAGTACGCCACATGTTCTAAATTGTTGCACAATGAAGTAGTGCGCCACATGTTCTAAATAGAAGCACAATGAAGTAGTACGCCACATGTTCTAAATAGAAGCACAATGAAGTAGTGCGCCACATGTTCTAAATAGAAGCACAATGAAGTAGTGTGCCACATGTTCTAAATAGTTGCACAATGAAGTAGTGTGCCACATGTTCTAAATACTTGCACAATGAAGTAGTGTGCCACATGTTCTAAATACTTGCACAATGAAGTAGTGCGCCACATGTTCTAAATACTTGCACAAAGAAGTAGTGTGCCACATGTTCTAAATACTTGCACAATGAAGTAGTGTGCCACATGTTCTAAATACTTGCACAATGAAGTAGTGCGCCACATGTTCTAAATACTTGCACAATGAAGTAGTGTGCCACATGTTCTAAATACTTGCACAATGAAGTAGTGTGCCACATGTTCTAAATACTTGCACAATGAAGTAGTGTGCCACATGTTCTAAATACTTGCACAATGAAGTAGTGTGCAACATGTTCTAAATACTTGCACAATGAAGTAGTGTGCCACATGTTCTAAATACTTGCACAATGAAGTAGTGTGCCACATGTTCTAAATACTTGCACAATGAAGTAGTGTGCCACATGTTCTAAATACTTGCACAAAGAAGTATTGCGCTACATGTTCTAAATACTTGCACAAAAAGATGACTAGACTCAGAGACGTCGAAAAACGATACATCATAAAAAAAAACCATAAAAAAAACACGTGCTTCAAACAAATACCGCTCTTATCAAATATCGCTAATGTCAAATACCGCTTTTATCAAATATCGCTCTTGTCAAAACTGTTCTTATCAAATATCGCTCAAGCCAAATACCGCTCTTATCAAATATCGCTCAAGTCAAAGAACGCTCAAGTCAAATGCCGCTGTCATCAAATATCGCTCATGTCAAATGTCGCTAAGTCAAGTTGAACAAAAGTAGAGCTTTCAATTAAATATTTTATAATACGTATATTAAAAAAACTACAATCATTTTCTCATAATTGCTATATATACCAACTGCAAACACGCTGCAAGATATTTGTCCCATTACCTTTTTTTGAACACTTTATTTTTAAAATGACTGCGGAAAGTAGGTCGGACAGGAGGGGTGGGGATGTCAGGTGATTAAGGGGAGGGTGTGAAGGAACTTCATCCAATTCCCCTGGAATTAACACGTATTGAGAAAACTGTGTCAATCCTCGAATTATCAGACAAAGTTAAACTAACCAAATATTTGACCCTCCCAGTGCACATGCCGGTCCACGGCACAGAACAAAGACTCGTCATGTCTGGGCCAGCAGCTGTGGTGGTGATGATGATGATGATGATGCGCTTGACTTGGTGTCATATTAGGTCTAGCAACTCGCGTGTAAGCAGGCGTTAACTGTGACAGCGAGGATTAACGAAATGAGGAGATCGTAGGATTATCGAGATTATCGGAAATAGGTTATTGCTTGCGGAACATAAAGTTTTTCAGGCATAAAAAAAAACCCAGACAAGTGACCTCAGATGATCTGGATGTGGTAAATGTCAGTGCAGTTTTAAATTTATAAAACAAAGTATTTATTTTAAGTAAACCGCGGCGTGTTTTAAGTATGCTGGGCATAGGCCTACCTCATATTTTAAGTATGCTGGCCATAGGCCTACCTCATATTTTAAGTATGCTGGGCATAGGCCTACCTCATATTTTAAGTATGCTGGGCATAGGCCTACCTCATATTTTAAGTATGCTGGGCATAGGCCTACCTCATATTTTAAGTATGCTGGGCATAGGCCTACCTCATATTTTAAGTATGCTGGGCATAGGCCTACCTCATATTTTAAGTATGCTGGGCATAGGCCTACCTCATATTTTAAGTATGCTGGGCATAGGCCTACCTCATAGGGACATGCTTATGGTGGATTGATTGGTCTCTTGAGTGTGATTCCCCTTTTAAAAACACATTTGTAATGTAAACACATTTAAAATACTTTCGGAACTCGGATGACCTCCGATGAACTTCGATGAACTCAAAACAACTTCAATAAACTCCGACGAAATCCGATGGATAAACTCCGATGAACAGAAACGGTGAATTGGTCTGCACCTGTCGCGGAGCCAAAACCTTCCAGCACTGAGAATTGTGACATAGGCTTTATAATTATTTTTCTTAAAAAAATTTTTCGACTGCATTCTTTAGTATTTTGTATGTGTGTGTGTGTGTGCGTGCGTGTTTGTGTGTGCGCGCGCGCGTGTGTGTGTGTGAGTGTGTTTCTTAGCACTATTTAAAGAGAATTAACGATTTCTTTTAAAACTCATTTACTTCCCCAATGTTTTCAAAGCTGAAATGTGGTCGACATATTTGACTCAATAACTTCCCCAATGTCTTCAAAGCTGAAATGTGGTCGACATATTTGACTCAATAACTTCCCCAATGTCTTCAAAGCTGAAATGTGGTCAACATATTTGACTCAATAACTTCCCCAATGTCTTCAAAGCTGAAATGTGGTCGACATATTTGACTCAATAACTTCCCCAATGTTTTCAAAGCTGAAATGTGGTCGACATATTTGACTCAATAACTTCCCCAACGTCTTCAAAGCTGACATGTGGTCGACATATTCGACTCAAGGTAACTTTAAAACTTTTCACACTGGCCACTCCTTGCATCAACCATTTCAAATGGCGTGAATGGATCTCTCTGTGTCTGACAACAACATCAAATAGATCCATAAAATACTCTTAAAGACTGCTATACACTTACCAGTTGAGTTTTCCAGGACGGAGCTACGAGCATAGTTTGTTACCTTATTTGAATAGTTGAAAAACTAGAACGCCTGAATGTTGTGGGTTCAATCAGAATGATGGTGGAATACGTTGTTTTTCTTGAGGATTATAATTATAACTTCTTTTCATCAAATTTAGCCCGAAAGAGAAATTAAATATACTAGCCCCAAGTAATCAAAACAACAACTCATCCCTTAACTCATCATGTTCCACCCACATACAGTCCTATTCTCTACCTGGCCGCACGCTAAATATTTTTTCCACAGACCGTCCTACACCATTCTCGCAGCTCTTTATTAAGTAATATAATAGTCAACCCCCCCCCCCCCCCACCTTTCCTTAAAGCTGTTCCCGGATTTCAGACGTCACGCCCGTAAAATCGCTGCGTGAAATCCTTTTTCACCCAGTACTATCAATAGAAAAGGGGGGGGGGGGGGGGGGGTGTTGTGTTGCTGTGAACAAGGAGGTGTACAAACCAGATATATATATATATATATATATATATATATATATATATATATATTTTATTTTTTTTTTATATTGCGTGGTATAGATAGTGCCGCTGAGCCAAATTTGCATTCAAATGTGGTCGAGCAGACGTTTGAACACTTTGCCAAACCTGTCAACAGGAATTTCATTAATGTTCCCTTTCATGTTCCCATTAATGTTCCCATTAGAAAACACCAAAAGGACGCGCTTAAACGCGTACTTAGTTCCCTTAGGTTCTGTTGGAATCAAAAGAGCTCCATCTCAACCTTGTTTGATTAAAGGAAATGGCACGTTTTCACTTTCATTTTACTGTGTAATATTCAGTTTGTTTTTTTTTTAAATGGAATTATTTATGCAGCGTGTAATTTGCCAAGTCGCCGGAGCTTATTTATAAGACTTAGTGGACATGATTGCACGGGGTTATTGGAATGGGATCTTTCAAGTGATAAAGAGCAGTTAATATGTTATATTGATTTGACATAGGGATATGTAACGCACAGCTCGAGTAGAAATTAACCGAGTTCCGAAACATTAAATGGTATCCCGAGTCTTTCATACGGTATCACGGATCTAACATATGGTATTCCGAGTCTAACATATGGTATCACGACTCTAACGTATGACATCTCGAGTCTAACATGTTTCCGAGTCGAACATAAATTATCCCGAATCTAACCTGTAGAATCCCGAGTCTAACATTGGTGTGACTGGTTTCAGCGCGATTTGGAAGTTTACTTTTTTTCTATAGATGGAGGCGACTATTATAAACAATACAGATCCACGAGTATGGTGTACGACTGTCTGCAGGACTGTCTGAAAGGCTGTCTGTAGGGCTGTCTGTACGACTGTCAGTTGGACTGTCTGTAGGACTGTCTGTTGAACTGTCTGTAGGGCTGTCTGTTGGACTGTCTGCATAGCTGTCTGTAGGGCTGTCTGTATAGCTGTCTGTAGGGCTGTCTGTTGGACTTTCTGTATAGCTGTCTGTAGGGCTGTCTGTTGGACCGTCTGTATAGCTGTCTGTAGGGCTGTCTGTTGGGCTGTCTGTTGGACTGTCTGTATAGCTGCCTGTAGGGCTATCTGTTGGACCGTCTGTATAGCTGTCTGTAGGGCTGTCTGTAATGCTGTCTGTAGGGCTGTCTGTACGACTGTCTGTAGGGATGTCTGTACGACTGTCTGTAGGGCTGTCTGTAGGGCTGTCTGTAGGACTGTCTCTAGGACTATCTGTAGGACTGTCTATAGGAATGTTTGTAGGGCTGTCTGTAGGACTGTCTGTAGGGCTGTCTGTCGGACTGTCTGCAGGACTGCCTGTAGGGCTGTCTGTAGGGCAGTCTGTAGGACTGTCTGTAGGACTGTCTGTAGGGCTGTGTGTAGGACTATTGTTTAAAGGCCGGCATATATTGTAGAAAATGAGAAGTTAAATTTTTATGTAACACTTGAACCCACCTGGAATTTTCTCAAAATACCCTGAACCGGTGTAAAAAGAACTGCACCCGGTGAAGCCCTTTAGTGTAATGGAGTCCTCGAAAGCTGTGTCAATGTGTGTGTGAGTTGTGTGTGTGTATGTGTATGTGTGTGTGTGTGTAAATGGTGGAAGAATTGGTGCGGGAGGGATGGTCAGCCGTTAAGCCGTCCACCAGTGCAACAAAGTTGAACATGGAGATGTGCTAGTAAACTTTGGTTGATTGGCAGTAAGCGCTCACCAGATCACCGAAAGCCGTCAACGTCACGACCTGGACGCGCGACTTACCGTCACTGCACGGGTGTGTCAGGTGTGTCGGACAGGATGAAATGAATGTCAGACGGGACCGCACGTTCTCATTGGACAAACGATTAATTAGCTGAGAGCACCATTAAAGTCACGTGAGTCAATCCTGTTCATATACAGTGGGATTAACGGTTGGAATTTATTAAATTCCTTTATTGCGGAGATCAATTAAAAGTTATTGCGCGTCATGCCCCCCTCCCGCCACTCCATTCTTTCTCGCCCACCACGCAATTCTCTCCCCCCCTCCATTCTTTATCCACCCATCCCTTAGTGGGATTAACGGTTGGAATTTATTAATTTCCTTTATTGCGGAGATCAATTAAAAGTTATTGCGCGTCATGCCCCCCTCCCGCCACTCCATTCTTTCTCGCCCACCACGCAATTCTCTCCCCCCCTCCATTCTTTATCCACCCATCCTTTGATTATCTCCCCCCCTCCATTCTTTATCCTCCCCCCCCCAACAACCTTCGATTCTCTCTCCCCTTCTTCATTCTTTCTCCGACTCTACCATCAGAAATAATTATATTAATCTAAACTCATGTAACTGTCGATAATACCACCAGATGTAACGATTATGAAGTTGGATTACAAGCCATACTCTGAATACAGGCCAATTTATGTCTTAATTCTTAAGTTCTTCTGCTCAGGAGGCCCACAATTTTCAGGTCAGTTGTAGAAAACAACTTCCGGTTTCAAGGTATTTTGGGTCAGACTCCATATTTGGGGAGAGTCGATTGTCGTGTTTCCAGGCTACCAATCCATTATTATAGTGTGGGTCGATTCGGGCGTCTTAAGGGAAGAATCTCTGATAAGAACAGCTCGTGGACAGCTCGCAATACCGACAGCTCGTGGTACCAACAGCTCGTGGACAGCTCGTAATACCGACAGCTCGTGGTACCAACAGCTCGTTAACAGCTCGTAATACCAACAGCTCGTGGTACCAACAGCTCGTGGACAGCTCGTGATACCAACAGCTACTAGACAGCCCATGATAACAAAAGCTCGTGGACAGCTCGTGATACCAACAGCTCGTAGAAAGATCGTTGACAGCTCGTTAACACCTCGTGGACAGCTCGTTGACAGCTCGTGATACCAACAGCTCGTAGACAGATCGTTGACAGCTCGTTGACAGCTCGTGGACAGCTCTTGATACCAACAGCTCGTAGACAGCTCGACACATCTCCTGTTGCAATGCAGGTGATTAAATAATGTATAGATGTAGAAACTTTAATTCCCTTTTAAAAAATATAAATATTAATACACTTTATGCTGAGTTTTTTTTTTGTTGTTTTTTGTTGTTATTTGTTTTTTTTAGTCGTTTTTTTTTACCAGTTTTCCCGCTTCCATTTTACCGTAGTAATTCAACGACACTGCTAAGTCTAGGGACAAATTTTTCAACTACCTTGCTGAGTCTAGGGACACATTTTTCAACTACCTTGCTGAGTCTAGGGACACATTTTTCAACTACATTGCTGAGTCTAGGGACATATTTATTCAACTAGATTGCAGAGTCCAGGGACATATTATTTGTTTAAACTTTCAAACTTTTACGTATTCACTGATTCCAAAATGTTGGTGACCTAATGATAAGTCTTGTTGAAAACGTGTAACCCCAGAGCTACATTGTTTACATCCGTCTTAATAAAAGTTGATATTCTACAATCTACAGAGAGAAGTACACACGCAGCAAATCGCCGCCCTTGGCTTGCACAGCTACATACTCTTATCCACATTGATTCATACATAGAATTTGGATCGTCTTTCAACGTCATTCCGTTTATTCGAGTTCTATTTTTTTTTTAAAAAGCAAGCGCTTAACTCCTTTTTATGAAACTTTGATTGAATGAAAGAAAATAGCGTGTATCCTATAAATACGTATACCTCTAAATGGAGTGTTGCCCCTATAAACACGTATACCTCTAAATGGAGTGTTGCCCGTATTCGGGGCAGTAACACGTTTTCGATATTTCAGGAAACATTCTTCCGATAATAGCCCCGATTTCTATTCGGGGCACTCCTATTCCGGAATCGCTGCATAATTCATGTAAAATCTAGTGTTAAATTGGCGAGGTCAATGTCTGGCATGCACGTACCATGATGATTGCATGCCTCTAAATCAAAGGACTTTTTGTTCATGACATCACTGCCACCCTTGATCTCGTGTGTTTACTGGAACCGTTGAGATGGCGAAGAGTGTGGGGGTGGGACGGAATGACGTCACTGACACCCTTGATCTTGTGTGAGTACTGGAACCCTTTAGATGTTGAGGAGTGGGGGGTGGGGGTGGGACAAGTTGAATGACGCACGTAAAATTTCCCCGTTTTCCAAATGAATTTTGATTGCAAGTAAAAAGAAAATATTCACCGCGTCTTTCTCAACAGGTGTAAAAGATAATGGAAATGAGATAGCCCTCACCCTCCCCAAGTGAGAAGATGGTGGGACACCTTATTACCTCCCCTTCCCACACACACTGACAAAATCAACCCCATAACAGCCATTTAAAACTCGTATTATTCATGTTGTAGCTCTATAACTTCGAGGGTTTTTGAAATGTGTATCTATCATTGTCTTCAAAACGAGAAGCCTCGTAGGATTAAACAGCTATGTCTGTCAGAATCATTTCAACTCATTCTCAATAACCCTTTTTTTAAAAGAAATTTCATGAAAATATATGGGGATCCCTGATCTCATTCCCGTGTTATTTACCAATAAGCTCGGAAACTAAGGTCATTGGCCTCCAGCTGTGGACAAAAGAACCGTCGATTTTTGTTTGATTATTTGGACAAGGCAAGTCGCATTATGCCGGACCTGTGGTGATGAAAATGCAGTTGTGGGGGTTTTTTTTGTTACTTGATATCAATCGCCGTGACAGAAGCAGCAGACAATTAAGTATTCAACATCACAAATGGACCAGAGTTTTTATCAGAGTACGTGCAACCTGGCATATATATATATATATATATATATATATATATATATATATATATATATATATATATATATATATATATATATATATAT
>CAXITT010000085.1:848533-872606 GCA_964033795.1 Lymnaea stagnalis
TTGTTTTTTTTTTTTTTGTGTTTTTATTTTTTTTTTTTTTTTTTTTTTTTTTTTTTTTTTTTTTTTTTTTTTTGGGGGGGGGGGGTGTTAATGGTTTTTCAATATAAAAATAAAACTTGCAGGGATTTTATTTTCAGAAATAATTATTCCAACATTTGAGAACAACGGGGGAACCACTGGGTGTTTAACTGCGAAATTTGACGATATTTGTGCAACTTTAACGAAGAACCCAGAGGATTTATATTATTTAATCCAATCTCATACTGGCCTTATTAATTTAAATAGTCGGTGTCCCGTTATTAAAAAAAACCAATAACTTCTTATTTCTTCTCTTGTTATGCGTTATCCTTTTGTAAGTCTGTAATGTGTGTATTGCAACAGATCTGCTAACAACTTAGCATACATCATACAACAAACAATGAGAAGTAAGATATAAATCAAAGTTCTAGCTGAATTATACGATATGGCCAATAGCTTACTATCCAAGATAAAGCCACTATAGCTTACTATCCAAGATATAGCCTCTAGCTTGCTTATCCGACTGCGATACTAAAAACTCGTTGGACAGAGCACCACCAAGGCCAGTGAGGAGTAAGGAGTAAAGGATAGTGTAAACACCAACGACTCCAGTGACCAGTGACCATACTGCCAACAAGAAAAGGAGGTTAATAGTGTCGGAACGTGGGAGAAGGAAGAGATAACTCTGGCATGTATTGACACAGCTTGGCGACAAACATGGACGGATTGCGCACGTGCCAATCAAAGCTGGGGTCCGTGAAACTTAGCTGGGATCTGTGACACTTAGCTGGGATCTGTGACACTTAGCTGAGATCTGTGACACTTAGCTGAGATCAGTGACACTTAGCTGGGATCTGTGACACTTAGCTGGGATCTGTGACACTTAGCTGGGATCTGTGACACTTAGCTGGGATCTGTGACACTTAGCTGGGATCTGTGACACTTAGCTGAGATCTGTGACACTTAGCTGGGATCTGTGACACTTAGCTGGGATCTGTGACACTTAGCTGAGATCTGTGACACTTAGCTGGGATCTGTGACACTTAGCTAGGGTCTGTGACACTTAGCTGGGATCTGTGACACTTAGCTGGGATCTGTGACACTTAGCTGGGGTCTGTGACACTTAGCTGGGAAGACACTGTGAATCGACCCTAGACACTGTGAATCGACCCATCTGTGACACTTAGCTGGGGTCTGTGACACTTAGCTGGGATCTGTGACACTTAGCTGGGATCTGTGACACTTAGCTGGGGTCTGTGACACTTAGCTGGGATCTGTGACACTTAGCTGCGATCTGTGACACTTAGCTGGGATCTGTGACACTTAGCTGGGATCTGTGACACTTAGCTGGGGTCTGTGACACTTAGCTGGGATCTGTGGTACTTAGCTGGGATCTGTGACACTTAGCTGGGATCTGTGGCACTTAGCTGGGATCTGTGGCACTTAGCTGAGATCTGTGACACTTAGCTGGGATCTGTGACACTTAGCTGGGGTCTGTGACACTTAGCTGGGATCTGTGACACTTAGCTGGGATCTGTGACACTTAGCTGGGATATGTGGCACTTAGCTGGGATCTGTGACACTTAGCTGGGGTCTGTGACACTTAGCTGGGGTTCATGACACGTAGCTGGGATCCGTGACACTTAGCTGGGGCCTGTGACACTTAGCTGGGGTTTGTGACACTTAGCTGGGGTCCGTGACACTTAGCTGGGGTCTGTGACACTTAGCTGGGGTCTGTGACACTTAGCTGGGTTCCGTGACACTTACTGTGTCAACTTAAGCTGGGGTCCATGACACTTACTGTGACAACTTAACCAACAAATAAATTGACGCCGACACAGTGGTACCTGAGTTCCCAAGCTTGGAGTGGTGCCAATTGTCATATTCAATACTCCATAAAACGACAAGCAAGGGTTCCAAAACTTTTCTAAATTTTGATTCCACAACGAATTATATGACGAGTCTCGCACTTACTACGAATTATTTGACTGGTCTTGGACCAACTAC
Source organism: Lymnaea stagnalis (assembly GCA_964033795.1). Classification (NCBI taxonomy): domain Eukaryota; kingdom Metazoa; phylum Mollusca; class Gastropoda; family Lymnaeidae; genus Lymnaea; species Lymnaea stagnalis. Next base: position 850,559 of record CAXITT010000085.1, read on the forward strand.
GAAGTGTTTGCCTATGTCTCGCACCAACTACGAATTGTTTGACTAGGTCTCGCACCATTTACGAATTGTTTGACTTTGTCTCCAAACAATTACTAATTGTTTGACTAGGTCTCCAAACAACTAGGAATCGCACTAACTACGAACAGTTTGCTAGGTCTTGCACCTCCTAAAAAAGTAACAATACATTTAAAGAATTGCAAAGAGAACTTTAGATTTCAGCAACTCAACGTGTGTCTTACTATATAAAGTAAAAATTTTCATGAAAAATGTTTAAAACTATATCAGTGGCCTAGCAAGGGGTTCCGCCCTAAACGGCATATTTTTCTTTCTTTATATGCAGGGGCGCCATTTTCGGCCTTCTGCAGAGTTTTTTTTTTTTTTTTTTTTTTTTTTTTTCTTTACGCGGAAGACGTCTTTAAGCTTAGCGCCGCCACTGGACTATATCACCTATCATGAGATCAAATCGTAAGAAAGTAGTCGTACATTGAGATAGAACTGCTAGTCACCTCTCGGTTCCACAAAGATCCTCGCAATTAGCCAATTTTACCACAAAGTTCCACAAAAAACCTTTGATTTGAACAATCTGATTTCTAACAGTCGAGGACAAAAAAAAAAAAAAAAAAAAAAAAAAAAACCAACAAAAAAAAAAAAAAAAAAAAAAAATTAACACCAACAAAGAATAAGATACTTCAAAAGAACGCATTCTGTAATCAGATTCTGTAACACCATTTTTTTTTTTAAAGTGCTCAAATGAATTCCCAATAGTTCCCAATAGTCCCCAATAGCTCCCAATGTAGAAATCGATGTTCCACTTTTCGCCATTTCTTTAGGTGTAACAAAAAAGCAAAAAGCAAAAACTGAGGCTTTACTGCTTCATGTTACTTATGTGACCATTTTTAAAAACTTAGTGTTCTTTGTGACAACACATTGGCGGCATCTAAACTGAGCATTGAGACATGTAAACACACTTACAGACACAGAAAGACACGTAAAGACACACACTTGCTGAAGCTTATTCTGTTCGGATTTTGTTCGAAATGTTTGTTTCAGATCATTTTTCAACTTGCAAGCTCTACCCAAAGACTGAAATGTCAAAGAATGAAATATTATTTATTTTGTGGGTTTGATCAACAGATTGGTTTACTTTTTAAGTAGTTTGACAGTATTCTCCTATGAACCCCCCCCCCTCACTTTTGTTATCTGTATCAATCCCATCTGTATCCATCCCATCTGTATCCATCCCATCTGTATCCATCCCATCTGTATCCATCCCATCTGTATCCATCCCATCTGTATCCATCCCATCTGTATCCATCCCATCTGTGTCCATCCCATCTGTTTCCATCCCATCTGTATCCATCCCATCTGTATCCATCCCATCTGTATCCATCCCATCTGTATCCATCCCATCTGTTTCCATCCCATCTGTATCCATCCCATCTGTATCCATCCCATCTGTATCCATCCCATCTCTATCCATCCCATCTGTATCCATCCCATCTGTCTCCATCCATCTGTATCCATCCCATCTGTGTCCATCCCATCTGTGTCCATCCCATCTGTTTCCATCCCATCTGTCTCCATCCATCTGTATCCATCCCATCTGTGTCCATCCCATCTGGTTCCATCCCATCTGGATCCATCTCATCTGTATCCATCCCATCTGTATCCATCCCATCTGTGTCCATCCCATCTGTGTCCATCCCATCTGGTTCCATCCCATCTGTTTCCATCCCATCTGTCTCCATCCATCTGTATCCATCCCATCTGTGTCCATCCCATCTGTTTCCATCCCATCTGTCTCCATCCATCTGTATCCATCCCATCTGTGTCCATCCCATCTGTTTTTCCATCCCATCTGTCTCCATCCATCTGTATCCATCCCATCTGTGTCCATCCCATCTGGATCCATCCCATCTGTGTCCATCCCACCTGGATCCATCTCATCTGTATCCATCCCATCTGTATCCATCCCATCTGTGTCCATCCCATCTGTGTCCATCCCATCTGTCTCCATCCATCTGTTTCCATCCCATCTGTCTCCATCCATCTGTATCCATCCCATCTGTGTCCATCCCATCTGGATCCATCCCATCTGTGTCCATCCCATCTGTTTCCATCCCATCTGTCTCCATCCATCTGTATCCATCCCATCTGTGTCCATCCCATCTGGATCCATCCCATCTGTGTCCATCCCATCTGTATCCATCCCATCTGTATCCATCCCATCTGTATCCATCCCATCTGCGTCCATCCCATCTGGATCCATCCCATCAATCCTCTCCCTCCGCCAAGATCCACCTGTCAATGAATTCCATCTTCTCATATTTTATTGATCATTTCGATCTTCTACAAGAAACTACATTCTTTTGTCTACATTCTTTTGTCTACATTCTTTTGTCTACATTCTTTTGCCTACATTTTTTTTCTTTTCTTTTTTTGTTTTGTTTTGTTTTGTCTACTTGGGACTATAATATATTCAATAAGGTCATCTTTTCTTACCCGGATAAAATACAATTGTAATGATAGCAATTCAAGTAACGAGACCAGTCCCCGGGTTTTATCTACGGAATCATTCACGCTTCACTTGCTTCCACACATTCTATTCAGTCTCACAACAGGGGGTTGGGGAGGTTGGTTGGGGGGTTAGGGGGTGGAGGGTTTTTTTTAAAATTAAAACTCCATTGTTCATGATCGCCCCACTGACCCCGACAGAACGTGGCCTTAAAACGTCATGATCAATAAATCCTGATTAAAAAAAAAATACAAGGGGGGGGGGGGGGGGGGGGGGGGGGGGGGGGGGGGGGGGAGGGGCATCAAAGACACATCGAAGACAAATGTTACCAAAAAGAGGTCAATTATTATTCTGGTCAATTTTAGAGGATCAGTGTGAATGCATCATGATACATTACGTATTTATAGAGATGAAAATGTGTGCATATTTGCAATAGGGTTTAGCTATAAGATACCACTTTGATAACGGGGGACTCAACACTAATGGCTGGAAATATATTCCAGTACGAAATAAAAAATGTATTTTCTTCTTTAACCAGATGTGCACGTGGTGAAATTAATGAGCACCCTGCAGAGTGGAAACATTTGTTGTTTTTTTCTTTTTAATCAATAAAATATTTTGATGTTGGTCTTTTAGATACTAAATATGCACATATCGTTACTTTTGTTGATGCCATTTGTAATCAAATATACGTGCGGTAAACGTTTGACCTATTTACATTAATGAGGTGGCGCTATACCAAACGCAGTTAGCGTTTAATTCAAACTGGACTCAATCATCTGGGATCGGGAGTGTATTATTTGGAAGCGGGAAATTTAATTTATGATATATATATATATTTATAATAATAAAGTTCATTTCAAAAACACGCTTCATCCCCAAAGGCTCGAAGCGCGGTACAAAGTCAACAAAAAACAAATCTATAATTTACCACATTTAAAACAAACTCAACACTACAAAAACTAATTACAAGCATACAATCTCAAAGTCTTTCTAGCCATTTCAACCATAAGCAACACAGCCATTATGCATTAACTGGAAAATAAGGTAGACAATCATCCCAGAAGGTGTTTGCGAAATAGATGTGTCTTTAAATCGGTTTTAAAGGACTCCAGTGTCTGGTTGTTTCTGAGATATACATATAGGGGGCTGTATTTAAGACATTGTGTGAAGTAAAGAGATCGTGTGTGGAGATATAGTTAGGATTGAAACAAAAAGACACCCACCTGACTAATCCCTAACCCACCTGACTGATCTCTTACACATCTGACTGATCCCTAACCCACCTGACTGATCCCTAACCCACCTGACTAATCCCTAACCCACCTGACTGATCTCTTACACATCTGACTGATCCCTTACCCACCTGACTGATCCCTAACCTACCTGACTGATCCCTAACCAACCTGACTGATCCCTTACCCACCTGACTGATCCCTAACACACCTGACTGATCCCAAACCCACCTGACTGATCCCAAAACCCACCTGACTGATCCCAAAACCCACATGACTGATCCCTAACCCACCTGACTGATCCCTAACACACCTGACTGATCCCAAAACCCACCTGACTGATCCCAAAACCCACCTGACTGATTCCTAACCCACCTGGCTAACTCCTAACTTTTCACATTGAAATTTTAACCAAACCACCTGCATCCTTAACCCACCACCACACTGTATCAACCGATCCGTCCCTCCCCCTCCCCCCTCACCCACCCCCCACCTGATCCAGCGTGACAAGACCCATCAATACAAAGCTTGAAATCCAATGTGAGATGAAGATCATGTGAAGACTCTTAGCATCGTGCAGATCTCGCCATGTCTAAAGGGGGGGGGGGGGGAGGGGGGGCTGGCTGGGGGGGAAAAAAAGTGCGGGGGTCGCCGTAGCTTCCTTTGAAATAAATTATTAATTACTGTCGTTTTTAGGTCGATCTCTTTAACAACGGTGGCCGCGTGGTGGAATGTAATCAAGTTCAGGTATGTTCATAAAGATGGGTAGAGTTAAGGGGGGAAAAGAAAGGGTGGGGGGGTGGGGTTGGGTCACTGACCGTTAGTTTCAGACCAAGGTTCCAAAATCATTAAAATCAATGCGCCGTAGACATCTTTATTTAACCCCAGTTCTATTGTTACACAGAGGCTCAGCTTTTTATTTGATTTTTGAAACTGTTAAACCATTGTAATAATACTTGAGCCTCGTGACCACAGCCCAGCACAAATAGTACTTATGTCTCAGCCCAGCACAAATAGTACTTATGTCTCAGCCCAGCACAAATAGTACTTATGTCTCAGACCAGCACAAATAGTGCTTATGTCTCAGACCAGCACAAATAGTACTTATGTCTCAGCCCAGCACAAATAGTACTTATGTCTCAGCCCAGCACAAATAGTACTTATGTCTCAGCCCAGCATGAATAGTACTTATGTCACAGCCTAGCACAAATAGTATTTATGTCTCAGCTCAGCACAAATAGTACTTATGTCTCAGCCCAGCACGAATAGTACTTATGTCTCAGCCCAGCACGAATAGTACTTATGTCTCAGCCCAGCACGAATAGTATTTATGTCTCAGCCCAGCACAAATAGTACTTATGTCTCAGCCAACATGAATAGTACTTATGTCTCAGCCCAATACAAATAGTACTTATGTCTTAGCCCAGTAAAAACAATCAAAGCACTATTTAATAATAATAATAAAGTAATGCTCAATTCAAATGTGTTCAAATAAATGATAACATGTGTTAAAGCGTTGAAGGTTATTCTCTTTCTATATTACCCATTTCCACTCATCACCATCGTCTCTAATTACCAGTATCTATGAACAAAACTATGTTCCTTTTGAACCTTCAAGCCACTTCCGTTGTTTACCTTCTCGCCTTGGGCAGTAATCTCCAAGACAAAACTGTATAATATTTTTAAAAAAACAGCCGTCCGTTACAACAGCGCCCGCTGGACATTTGTTTTCAAGATGGCAGTTCAAGGAACTGTGCAGGAGTAAAACGTAGGCCAGGGTCATTCAACGACACTGTCAGCACAAAGCCTTCATCCAAGTACATCTGGCCTTCGGTTGTTGTTTTTTTTTCCCCTCCGAAACGGTTTCAGGTCTTCGACCTCAGACCTAATCGGGATGGTTATCAAATATCAATATTACCTGATCTCGTATTTAACGACGCCACCGAAACGTTTCCATTCAATCGATACAAAAACAATGAAATTAGTATTCGTACTTCATCAGGCTGCAGCATGCATCATTGGAGATCAATACGAACAACAAAAAAAATAAAAAAAAATAAAAAAATAACTTTAACCATCATTAATTTTCTTTAGCTCATAACAAATGTCTTTCATCTCAAAGACACGTAAAAAAAAAATCCTTTTAGATCAGTGGTTCTCAACCTTCCTAATGCCGCGACCCCTTAATACAGTTCCTCGTGTTGTGGTGAACACCAGCCACCAAATTATTCTCGCTGCGTTTTCGTATGTGTAGAGTTCATGTGTTTTCCGATGATGTTAGGTGACCCCTATGAAAGGGTCGTTCAACCCCCCCCCACACACACTTTTTTTCCACCCAAAGCGATCGCGACCTACAGTTGAGAACCGCTGTTTTAGATGGACCTTTAAATGAAAACTCTACTAAAAAAGACTTAACAACTAAAAACATTTATTTTTTTGGATTTTATTCCGTCTTACAAAATGAAACTGCAAAATGTCACACTTTCTGACACTGATCAAATACGTGGTTTGCCAAAGGCAAGCCGGCGGTGTCAATACTGAGGGGAGCTTTTGTCAAGTAAGGTTTTAATAATGAACGCAAACATCAATGGCGGGAGGGGAAAAAAAAAAATTTCTTGCTGAGTCTGCGCGGTGCGGCACGGTTGCTGAACAAGACAGTTTAAACCAAAGCTCAGCGGTAAATACGGGGGAAAAGTTTATTCAAATATGCCAGGAATTATGGTATTGAATTTCTTTTTGGATGGGAATCCCGATTCGAGAGCGTGGCCTTACTATATTACGTCTTCGGCATGGGTTTAGTTTATGTTCGGTCTTTGTTAGACAGAATTTATGTTTGGCCCCCTTTGTTGGACAGAATTTATGTTTGGCCCCCTTTGTTAGACAGAATTTATGTTTGGTCCCCTTTGTTAGACAGAATTTATGTTTGGCCCTCTTTGTTAGACGGAATTTATGTTTGGCCCCTCTTTGTTAGACAGAATTTATGTTTGGCGTCCATTGTTGGACATAATTTATGTTTAACCTTTGTTAGATATACTTTATGCATCGAATAAGGTGGACAGACATTTTGGTGGGATTTTTAAAGACAGAAGCCATCATTGTGATTTTGTGTTAACCGTCAGCTTATATAAATATATATATATATATATATATATTTCGGCCTGGAAAGCTTTCCCGCACGTTATATACACGTTGATTTGGTTCCTAGTAGGATTTGAGTCGATCCTGTTTTTCCTTGCAGTGCGCTTTCTTTGGGGCGTGACTGGTTCGCTTATTCTCTGAGGACTGTGCTCCGACGCTGGCTCTACCACGCCAGCGTGCACGCTCCCGACTTTTCGAGATAAAAACGACTGTCTGTTAAAACAATTTGGGCTGGGCATTTAAAAGTAAAACGTGGGTCGGGGTCATTAAAACGACACTTCTAACACGAAGTCTTCCTCGAAGTACGAGCGATTTGATTTACAAATGTTTGTGCAAGACGAGTTTTTACTGAACGAAATCATTGCCGCCCCCCCTCCTCTCCACACACACACCGTCGACAAATAAACCATCTTATTTTACCAGCTTGTGAGAAGGTGTGACGCCAATAGTTAGCTGGATTGAAATATGCAACCAAAATCATACTAACGTATACTGCTTAAGACTTCTTCAAATGCAACAGAAAATGTCAAGGGTTTCAACATTTGAAACCGAGGTCAAACAAAAATGAATTTGTGTGGGTTTTTTTGTTGGTTTTTTTCCACGATGAAAATCTTCTCGGCCACCATTTTAGCTGACACAACACTCCCCTCACTTCCCTTTTTCCCCCACCCACCGTCTCAACCATAATCTAATTAAAAATTTTCAATTATTGATCAATTTTTTTTTCACACATTCCTTTATCATGACCAAGTTCACCAATTTTCACCAGAACGAGTCACCCCAGTAGAGTGGTGTTTTCCCCCTGTACAACGAGGTCAAGCGAAAGTGTGCTAACAATATGTAGCAAAGTGAAGACACAATTCATATAATTATCATATCATTATCCACAGCATGAAGCGCTAACACGGGGAAGGGGGGGGGGGGAAATAATCGCTCTGGAAATAACTCCGGTCTGACGATCTCTTGTTCTGAGTATCGACACGGAAATTAATGAAGCTCCGCATGCCTGATGGGTCGGTAAACAGAGAAGAGCTCTCTATTAAAAGGAGACGCATAAGTAATTATAAACACGATCTTGATTATACGACGTCAGCAAACTTGGCACGGCCATAACAATCTTGACAGCGCTGCACAATACTTGACTGGATGGTACAAGCTTGGCAGCGCGGTACAGTATTTGACGGGATGGTACAATCTTGACAGCGCGGTACAAGTTTGAAAGCATGGTACACTATTGTCGACATGGTTGCAACTAGACATGTTTTTAAAAAAAATAAAAACATTTTAGCACCACGGTACAAACTCAAAAGCACGGTACAATCTTCTCAGCAAGGAACAATCGTGTCAGCACGGTGCAATCTTGTCAGCACGGAACAATCTTGTCAGCACGGTGCAATCTTGTCAGCATGGTATGAACTTTGTAGCACGGTAAAATTGTGTCAATAATGTACAATCTTCTGCTTCTTCCATGTATTAAGGGCCCAAGATCAATTTATTGATCATTTTGGCTCTTATGCATGCAGATGGGGATTTGTAGTGTTTCTGTGCTAGGTGTTGATGAGGATATTTCACTAGTTGCAAGGGCTCCTTTGTTTGGGTGTCATGCATCGGGGTTTTTCAACACGGTACAATCTTGTCAGCACGGTACAAACTTGACGACACGGTACAAACTTGACGGCATGGTACAAACTTGTCAGGATGGTACAAACTTGACAGGATGGTACAAACTTGACAGGATGGTAAAATATTGGTTGTTGTTTTGACTGCCCATCCCCAGCAGGTTGAGCAAAGCTTGTGGAAACATTGAGCTGGAAACGACGTATTTTTTGGGACAGTTATTCAAACGGCTACAAGCTGTGGCATCCTTTTGAATATCCTATCCACAAGCAGTATTAACCCGGTATCTTCTTGTATCGCGGAAGTATATCATGTTTGCGTTGTGATATATCATATTGGTGCTGTGGTATATCATATTTGTGTTGTGGTATATCATGTCTGTGCCGAGGTATATCATATTTGTGCCGAAGTATATCATATGTGTGCCGAGGTATATCATATGTGTGCCGAGGTATATCATATGTGTGCCGAGGTATATCATGTTTGTACCGATGTAAATCATGTCGCTCCCGAGGTATATCGTGTTTGAGCCGAGATATATCATGTCTATGCCGAGGTATATCAAGTTCGATGTTTGTGGTGATATATAACATGTCTGTGCGAACGTATATCATTTTTGCCCCAAAGTATATCATGTCGGTGTCGACGTATATCATTTTTGTGCCAAAGTGTATCATGTTTGTGTCCAAGTATATATCATTTTTGTGCTAAAGTATATTGTGTCTGTTCCTCGGTGTATCTTGTCTGTACCGAGGTGTATCATTTTTGTGCCAAGGTATATCATATATTGTCAAGGTATATCATTATTGTGTTGTTGTATTTCATATCTGTACCGATATATATCATGCGTCTGTGCCTGGGTATGTCATGTCTATGCCGGGGTATATCAGGTTGTGTTGAGGTATATCTTATCTACGTCGAGGAACATCATGTTTGCGCCGTGGTGTATCATGCTCGTGCCGAGGTATATCATGGCTTACCTAGGCATGTTTTAGAAACGCTGAGCAGATGTTACTTTACTGTGGATATTTCTTACAGCTATCGCCCAACATTAGTGTTGTTGCCCCCCCCCCCCCCCCCCCCGTGTATTGTCACACCTCCTAAAATTTTAATTATACATTTAAAAAGAATTTAAAAAATTGAGCCACCTGTTCCAATAAAGTAGCCTCTCAAATGTCTCATTAACATATAAATTCGATGATCGATGATATCCATCTAAACCCTTTTGAGCTCACTCGGCTCTCGTCTCGGCCTCGATAACGGACGCCTTGAGCCAGGTCAATTATGAGTCCACGTCAACAGTTTGTATTGCTGCAGAAATGGGAATGTTTAAACGTGTTCAGCGATCCATTACCGGCGAACTCCAGCGACACCATCTTTAATAACTTGTATTATTGATCTAAGGGTTATTTTGAAAACAATCATGGCCACGAGTGTTGTTTCACACGTGACAGCGCCTCATTACTCTTGTGACCAAACTTGTCACGACCCCACATACAGCTTTACATTCGATTATTATTAGCAATAACACTAGATCGATTATCGATTAATGAAAGGGAAAAGCTTAGCGAGGAAATCAAGTGATCGACAAGGTATAGTTCTCTGACCCCAAACAAAAACACAATACAAACTTTTGTAGTCTCCCTTACCCCACGATTTTTAATAAAACGCTGGTGTATCATGAAGAATACAGTAGTATTATACATTTGTGTTAATTACAGCAGATGCTGGTACCATTGAAAGTGATCCCAGCATCTGTGGTACCATTCAAAGGGGACTCAGCACCCGTGTTACCATTGAAATTGGGCCCAGCATCTGTGGTACCATTGAAAGTGGTCCCAGCATCTGTGATACCACTGAAAGTGGTCCCAGCATTTATGATACCATTCAAAGGGGTCCCAGCATCTGTGGTACCATTGAAATTGGGCCCAGCATCTGTGGTACCATTGAAAGTGGTCCCAGCCTCTGTGGTACCATTCAAAGGGGTCCCAGCATATGTGGTACCATTGAAATTGGTTCCATCATCTGTGGTGCCATTCAAAGGGGTCCCAGCATCTGTGGTACCATTGAAATTGGGCCCAGCATCTGTGGTACAATTTGAAAGTGGTCCCAGCCTTTGTGGTGCCAACGAAAGTGGTCCCAGCATCTTCAGAGTCTGCTGTAATTTGGTGGGTAAGTGAATGAAAACAAAAAGCAACTAACCACAAGCTGTTTGGTCATTCAACCAATGGACTGCGTTCAAACCGCGTCCAGTAAATAATAAATAGTGGAGCAAGATATGTGTGAGCTTCATCAAAAAGACAGGATATTTATAAGGACGTTTCGGCTAAATGCCTTCTACGGCAGAAAAGACCCAAAAAAAAAAATGAATTAGAAATTAAAAACGTATGCGTCTACATAGTGTGATAAAAATGTAGTTCTACAGTTCGACTTCTCTCGTTTTAGATTTTAAAATGTTAGAAATGTAGAAGTCGTTGCTTTTTTTCAATTTTAAAAATTGCATGGTTATTTTTTTTTTTTTTTTTTAAGCAGATGCGAGTTTTAGTAAAACATTTTATTGGGGTTTGAGAATTTGGTAAAGATTGGGAATCCCTGCCCTAAGCCAACACACGAAAGAAACAAATGGAACCTGAAAAATAACTAGATTTTAAAATGTTAGAAATGTAGAAGTCGTTGCTTTTTTTCAATTTTAAAAATTGCATGGTTATTTTTTTTTTTTTTTTTTAAGCAGATGCGAGTTTTAGTAAAACATTTCATAGGGGTTTGAGAATTAGGTAAAGATTGGGAATCCCTGCCCTAAGACAACACACGAAAGAAACGAATGGAACCTGAAAGATAACTTGGTCAACTAAAACACTGATTATATCAAGATTTTTGGATCACTTTAGAATATTTCGTGATCTGGTCTTTACACATTTATCAGTGTCATAGTTTATTCTTTTCAAATTTATCAGTGTCATAGTTTATCCTTTAAACACTTATCAGTGTCATGGTTTATCCTTTATACATTTATCAGTGTCATAGTTTATCCCTTACACATTTATCAGTGTCATAGTTTATCCCTTATACATTTATCAGTGTCATAGTTTATCATTTATACATTTATCAGTGTCATAGTGTATCCTTCATACATTTATCCGTGTCATCGTTTATCCTTTATGCATTTATCAGTGTCATAGTTTATCCTTTATACATTTATCAGTGTCGTAGTTTATCCTTTACGCATTTATCAGTGTCATAGTTTATCCTTTACACATTTATCAGTGTCATAATTTATCCTTTACGCATTTGTCAGTGTCATGATTATGAACGCCAACGGGTTTGTCAATACATTTTAATTAAATACATTGCTCTACTTCCTTCCTCGGGTGACTTTACTGCACAGGAACTCTCAAACCCACCTCACCAATATCTTATGAGTTTCCTTCGCGCCAAAACCACCTGTGCGTGACCTTGCCCCCTCCCCCCCCCCCCTTGGGCCTTCTCAGGTCACAAAGGTGGTAAGGAATGAATTAAGACTAACAGACAACTGTTGACCTTAAACAGCCCTTAAAACCCGAGCGTGTCAACTGTAATTGTTTGTGACCCCCAGATTTGATCGTTAAACTGACAGCTGTGATTGCGTGAGATTCAACGCGCAACGGAGCCTTTTTGTTTTTTCAGCCCACTTTTTGAACAGGGTCAAAACGGACGACACAATCTGTCTGAAGATTTAATCAGGCTGTTTATTGATAGGTTTTGATGACCTCGGAAAGATCAGTCTCAAAAAAATGGGATCGAATCCCACACCTGACTTGTTTATTTTTTTTTGGTTTAGTCGTTTAAACTTGCTTGCCGTAGGCCTTATCGTCCCTGGAAGTGTTTTCATCTTTATGTCTCGACTGCGTTATGTAGCTAACATAATTTTTTTTTTTTATTTAACTGGCTAGAACCGTTGTTTTCAACCTTCCTAATGCCGCTACGCTTTACTACAGTTCCTCGTGTTGCGGTGACACCCCCCCCAAAAAAAAAAAAAAAAAAAAAAAAAAATTTCAAAAAACCCCAAAAAAATTTAAAAAAAAAGAAAGGAAAAAAAAACAAGAAAGGGAAATGTGATTTAAATTTTTTTTTTAAAAACACCCTAATCTCCCTTTACATTTTGGGTTTTTGGAATTGGAAAAAAAAAAAAAAAAAAAAAAAAAAATTTCATATAACTCGCAAGAAATTTGATGAACAAGGAAGTGATAGAAAATCATGATAGGTAACTGTGATTCAACTTTTTTTTTAAATACACGCTAATCTACCTTTACACTTGTGGATTTTGAGATGTGACAGAACAAAATAATATTGGTGAAGGGAGTCTCGGCAGAGGCGTCTCTTCGTGTGGGGGTTTTTAAACACAAATTATGTCAAAGACATTTGCAAACTATTTTCCCCCCCTCGGGAGAATTGTGTTGAGATGTTGGATGGGTTGAAGAAAAAGAACCCTCTACTGACGTGAGTGCCCAGAAGACAAAGAACTCTCTACTGATGTGAGTGCCCAGAAGACAAACAACTCTCTACTGATGTTAGTGCCCAGAAGACAAACAACTCTCTACTGATGTGAGTGCCCAGAAGACAAAGAACTCTCTACTGATGTGAGTGCCCAGAAGACAAAGAACTCTCTACTGATGTCAGTGCCCAGAAGACAAAGAACTCTCTACTGATGTGAGTGCCCAGAAGACAAAGAACTCTCTACTGATGTGAGTGCCCAGAAGACAAAGAACTCTCTACTGATGTTAGTGCCCAGAAGACAAAGAACTCTCTACTGATGTTAGTGCCCAGAAGACAAAGAACTCTCTACTGATGTGAGTGCCCAGAAGACAAACAACTCTCTACTGATGTGAGTGCCCAGAAGACAAACAACTCTCTACTGATGTTAGTGCCCAGAAGACAAAGAACTCTCTACTGATGTTAGTGCCCAGAAGACAAAGAACTCTCTACTGATGTGAGTGCCCAGAAGACAAAGAACTCTCTACTGATGTGAGTGCCCAGAAGACAAAGAACTCTCTACTGATGTGAGTGCCCAGAAGACAAAGAACCCTCTACTGATGTGAGTGCCCAGAAGACAAAGAACCCTCTACTGATGTGAGTGTCCAGCTTTGGGCCTCGTGTTCCCCAGGTTTATTTCGCAGACCCGCACAGGCAAAAAAACAAAGCCATGGACACAGCCAAGAAACAACACAGGCAAAGAACACAAGCAAAAAAAAAACATAGGCCAACACAAACACTCATACGGACACACAATATACTAAAGCAACAACAAAGAGACGAACACACACACACACACTACCACACGCTAACACACAATTACGCACAAACACACACACATATACTAAAACAACAGAGAGAGCAACACACGCACGTACACACGCACACATACAGACACACATACAGACACACATACAGACACACATACAGACACACATACAGACACACATACAGACACATCCATAATGTAGCAGAGACGAAAAGGATACCATCTCCAATCAGCATACGCGATGGTGCTATTCCTGGACGCACTTAAATGGAAAAAAAAAAAAAGAAGAAAAATTCTTTCTGAAAATAGATTCTTCTAGCAACCGAACCAATGCAAACATGCGCAGATACATTGTGTATTGCTAGGGGTCATTATGTATTTATAGTAACACTTAGTCGTGACTATCGCCGCATTGATGAGCAGAGATGGATGACGTGAGCTCATTGAACCCGCTCCCCCCCTCTTCCCCTCACCCTCCCCCACTTGTGGATTCACAGACTGTGGGAGGCTGAGGAAAGTAAATCCTGAAGGGTTGTAATCCAAGAAAATGTAAAATAAAAATATAAATTTCCATATAAACTCTAATCCATGGAACTTATAAAAGTTAGGATCTCAATTATTATTAATTTTAAAAAAAAATAATTTGATATCCCATATGTAGATTAGCTACTGACACAGTCGTGTATCGTGTAATGTTTCTTTTCAACCTTAACGGACGCAACAAGAGATGATACATTGATACACGTGGTACAGAATACAATTGGATTCTCCGAATTTCCTTTCGGGGTGAGAGGGAAAGGGCTAGGTGGGGGGAGAGGAGACCATGAAAGGGGCCATGCCGGGAGCCTGCGGAGTTGACATTTGGCCCGAGATCAGCAATAAATATCAGGCAACTCGGTGGCCGGACGTGACGTAGATTGTTTGCCATTGATTTAGCTCTTCAGACACCATCAATATGGTATCGCACAGGGCTGGCCCCCTAATAAATTGATTAGGTATGATTAGGACTAGGCCTGAAATTTATTAATAACAGAAGTTGCTACGTTCATAGCGTTCCTTCTGTTATAAGTTGCCTTCGTTTTCTTTTTTCTTCTCTTCGTCTAATCAAAATATATTTAGTGGGACATGGGCAATGTTCTGATGAAATGTGATAGACAGAAAGTTAGGAAATGATGGAAAGGTAGACTTTTTCGTAAATATTTTAATCACTAAAAGTCTTTGCAAAATCATTTTTTTTTTTTTAATTTCACGAGTTTTTCTGAATTCGTTAAAATATCAGTATTATTTTTTAAAATTTTAAATAACGATAACGTAATTATAAAAGTATATAAATCTGAACATACGAATGGTGCAAGGATGTCTTTGACTGCTACAAGGGTGTCTTCTGATGCTACAAGGATGTATTCGAAATGTCTTTGAATGCTACCAGGATGTCTTCGAATGCTACAGGATGTCTTTGAATGATATAATGATATCTTTGAATGCTACAAGGATTTATTCGAATGCTACAAGGATGTCTTTCAATGCTACAAGGATGTCTTTAATGCTACGAGGATGTCTTTTAATGCTACGATGATGTCTTCGAATGCTACAAGGATGTCTTCAATGCTACAAGGATTTCTTTGAATGATACAAGGATGTCTTTGAATGCTACAATGATGTCTTCAATGCTACAATGATATCTTTGAATGCTACAAGGATGTCTTCGAATGCTACAAGGATGTCTTTCAATGCTACAAGGATGTCTTCAATGCTACGAGGATGTCTTTTAATGATACAATGATGTCTTCGAATGCTACAAGGATGTCTTCAATGCTACAAGGATGTCTTCAATGCTACAAGGATTTCTTTGAATGATACAAGGATGTCTTTGAATGCTACAAGGATGTCTTCAATGCTACAAGGATTTCTTTGAATGATACAAGGATGTCTTTGAATGCTACAAGGTTCTATATTTCAGACTTGACACAAGCTTATCATGGGATCCGTAACTTTAAATTGTGCAACAGTCTCGCAATTACTGGTGCAGCTGTTTATGACCTCTATATAATATTATTAGAATACGAAAAGTTACCGTAAGGCCGACTCTACTCTCACACACAACCAAGAAGGCCGCTGAAGATGTCAACCCAACTCCCACGTACAACCAAGAAGGCCGTTGAAGATGCCAACCCAAATCCCACGTACAACCAAGAAGGCCGCTGAAGATGTCAACCCAACTCCCACGTACAACCAAGAAAGCCGTTGAAGATGCCAACCCAACTCCCACACACAACCAAGAAAGCCGCTGAAGATGTCAACCCAACTCCCACGTACAACCAAGAAGGCCGCTGAAGATGCCAACCCCTCATATGAGACCACTCACTCAGCACAGTGTCACGTGTCCCGAATCAAGTGACCTGGTGATGTCAAGTGACCTGGTGATGTCAAGCGACCTGGTGATGTCAAGCGACGTGGTGATGTCAAGTGACCTGGTGATGTTGAGTGATCTGGTGATGTCGAATGACCTGGTGATGTCGAGTGACCTGGTGATATCGAGTGACCTGGTGATGTCGAGTGACCTTTCATTTATACGTGGGTCAAACGCTGCTATAAATAGCCGACCTCGAATTCAGTAGAGATCCGAACATATTTACATGGACAACAAAACAAGAGATGGCAGGACACATGTCTTAACCAGGTACTGACTCGTCAAACAGAACACAGATCGAACTAACATCATTCACTTTGATTTTAGGCTACAATTCAACTATGTCAGGGGTTCTCGAACTTCCTAATGCCGCGACCCTTTAATACAGTTCCTCATGTTGTGTTGACACCCCCCCCCCAACAACCATACAATTATTTTTGTTGCTACTGCATAAATATGTGTTTTCCGATGGTTTGACCCCCCCTCCCCCAATAAGGTTCACGACACACAGTTTGAGAACCGTTGTACTTGGTGACGTATGCAAGATTTATCCTGAAACAACTGCATGAATAAAGAATGGCTTATTATTAAAATCAAGGGGAAGCCACCAAAAATTGCACAATCATGTCCCCTTGCTGACACAACCTGATCTCTAAAGCATGTACAGCGCGTATCTGGGTCATTCATTTAAAATGTTCTGCTGGAGAAAATTGTGTATTGAAATTAGGGTAAGACGTTCTAGAAATAATTAGGTCACCTACACAATACGGCACGATACGAAACTCTGAAAAAGAAATCTGAGTACTTTTGGAGCGCTGGTCTCTGGAATAGATCTGAGCAAGTGCGAGGTTGACAAAAGAAAAAAAAAAAATGAAGAGGAAGAAAGAGAAGGTTAACAGTGCGAGTAATCCAACTATCAAGACGGTCTATGATACTAAAGTACACTCCTATCCAATTGTGGGAAGCATTTCCTCTCTTTCTTTGATATGCTTCGACTTTCAAATTTTTGCCAATTTCTCTCTCTCTCCCTCTCTCTTTCTCTCTCTGCAACATCAGGCTGTGGATGTTGCTACGCAACCAGACATCTTAATGGGGTGATTACTTTTAGAGATATGGACGTTCATTTTCAGTTCTTACAATATTATTGAAAGGCTCTTTGTCGAATTCAAAGCTCTTCCTCTCTCTCTCTTTTTCTCTATATCTCTCGTTCTCTCTCTCTCTCTCTTTCTCTATATCACTCGTTCTCTCTCTCTTTCTCTCTCTCTCTCTCTCTATATATATATATACATACATATCGCGTTCTCTCTCTCTAATTATCTCTCCCTCTCTCCCATTCTCTCTAGTTCTCTCTCATTCACTTTCTCTCCCATTCTCCCTCATTCTCTCTCCCCCTCTTTCTCTCGTTTTCCCTATTTTTCTTTGATGATAATACGATCAAAATAAGGTTCACACGGCTCTCAATCTCTCTCTCTCTCTCTCTCTCTCTCTCTCTCTCTCTGTCTCTCTCCCTCTCTTTTGTATCTGTGTGTATCTCAAAACAAAAAAACAAAAAAACAATATTATTCCTGAGTGCATCCTCCTTTGTCTTCTGTCTAACAGGAGAAATAGCGTTCCATCCTCTGCCCATACATAACATACAGACAGCCTCGTTGAAACGCAATCCTAACATAATAAGAAAATATCCCACATTCTCTCTCTCTATATATATATATATATTCTTTTCTCACTGTCTCCCTATCTGCCACTGCCTCTCTCTCTCTCACACACCCTCTCCCTTCTCACTATCTCTCTCTCTGTGTCTATCTCTCTTACAAACACACTCTCTCCCTTCCTCACTGTCTCTCTCTCTGCCTATATATCTCTCTCACACTCACACACACTCTCCCTCTCTATCCTTAACCTCTCTTTCTCGCCATCTCTCTATCTTCTGCTTCCTCTCTCTCTAACACACATTCTCAATCCCCTCTCTCTCCCTCTCTGTCTCCCTCTCTCTCTCTCTCTCTCTCTCTCTCTCTCTATCTCTCTCGTACACACCACACTACTATAACATCAACAACGCCAAATAAGCTATTGAAAGCAATCTAAGACCAGATTACATTGAAACATCTTGGGGCCGGACAAGGGAAGCTCTTACATTTTGCAATCAATAGACAACAGTGACAGCTTCCGGAAAATCCCAACGGAGAAACTAAAAATAATAATCTTTCACACCTCCCCTCCCTCCCTCTGTCTCTCTCTAACTCTTTTGACTTCTCTTCGTCTCCAACTTTCCATACCTCACTTTCTCCCTGTGTAATTCTCTCTTTTTTTCTAACCCTCTCCCTCCCTCTCTGAGTCGATCTTTCGTTTTCCCTCTCTCCCTTTCTTCTGTCATCCCTGATTCTCACTGAATCTCTCCACAATTTTTCACTCAATTCTCCCTCTCTCTCGCGCGCTATCGGCAGTTTTGATACTTTTGATACTTTTTACAAAATTTTTTGCATTTCACACAAATCTCCTCTCCTGTACTCCATCAGCTACTTCGTATATCCTCTGACCCCAGCAATGCTAGCTCTCATTCCTCCTCACACCTTCCTTAGGATACCCCTACGCCCGTTCCTGTCTATTTTGACTCAAGTCTCTCTCTGAAATAGTCCCATCGGAGGAGGGCGGGAAGGCAACTGGGTCATGGCCAAACAGTTCGATCTCATGGTCATCGATCGCTCCGCAATGGAGTGCACGGTGAGCACTTGTGCTTGGAGGATGGGCTTCGTGACGAGGTGGGGGGGGGGCGTGGGGGGTGCAGGGAGAGGGTGGGGGGGGGGAGATCGAAATCTTTCAGTGTCACGGAAAAGGGCCGTGGACAGACATTTTTTTTATCGGGCTTTGAGATTTGAGACAAAATTCAGCTAACGCAGCGAAAACAGAAATGTTAATATAAGGGTCGTAATATGACAGTGTGTCGGGGATATTCTGAAATGGGTTCGATGAAGGTGTGTGTGGTGATCTGACTTATGACTTATTAGAGAGGAGTGTCTCTCGTATGAGATCTCCTCTTGGCACTCTGTCTAGGGATATGTTATTAAGCCGAATAACCACACGGACATAACACCTATCTATATACATATAGTATAGACTGAAACGAAGTCCTAGTTAAAGGTGAAATTAACTACAAATATTTATTACACAATAATATTTACAACTTCCTACGTGAAACACTCGTGATGCTCAATGTATATACATCAAACGGATTTCATCCAATTAGAAAGGTATATTAACACAAAGCAAGTGTCCCTAACATACAGACGGTATCATCATTACTATTGCTATATTGCTCAAGTTCTATGCTCGTTCTTGGTAAACTTAGCCTTTATAGATTCTGTGATGGTCTCGGTGGATCACACAGTGTGGGAGTCCTTCTGTTCAAGAAGCAGTGTCCCTGTTCCGGTCTTCGGTGCTGTTCTGAGCGTAGCGAAGTCGGAGTTCCCGGTCGTAGAGTACTTGGGATGTCTG
This sequence comes from Lymnaea stagnalis, assembly GCA_964033795.1. Lineage (NCBI taxonomy): Eukaryota > Metazoa > Mollusca > Gastropoda > Lymnaeidae > Lymnaea > Lymnaea stagnalis. Next base: position 870,244 of record CAXITT010000085.1, read on the forward strand.
CGAGGGGAAAATGACTCTCCCGCGATAAATCGTGGTGGTGAGAGTCCCTGGATCTCGAAGTCCTAGCTGTCAGGTAGTTTGGTGTAGGATGTGATCATCCCCTAGTTCCAGCTCGAGGTAAGTCGGTCCAGTAGTAGAAACCAGGCTAAAGGCAAAATGATACAAAATTGGATAAGTATCCAGGCGAATATCCATAAGCTGATAAGTCCCGTTCCAACAGCAACGAATTCAGATCGATGTATGGAAGGTGACATAGCTCGTGCATATACATCCAAATGGTGGATGTGATTATAAGTCTTGTCATTGTCGGCGGGAGCATATGTTGCATCGCGACAATGTTAGACCACTCAAACATTTTAATTAATGAAATATGGGACATGGTATCAATAACAATCATTATATCTACAGGTACATAGTGTCCGTATTGTCATCTCGTTAAAAGAGACATGGGCGAGTTGGAACAACAACCTACCATCCCCATGATGGGATGGCGGCATGTCGAAGCCCACAGCAAACACAATAATATAATCCATAATATCAATATAAAGTGAATATAGGCATTATTGGAATAGGGTCAAACACGATCGAATAATTGCGACATAGCGAATGAACAATACAAGTGCAATACCAAAATCATGGTTGCGTACTTACTAGTACTCTAGGTAGCAGTTGAAGTTAAGTATCACGCCAGTGAAGTGCTAAGTCTAGATCACTTCAAGCGTCCACAATCAAGTGATCAGATCTTAAAGTCATGTACTTGCTAATATCCTAGGATGCAGTTATGTATCATGCTGACGAAGTTCTGAGTGCAGATCCTTCCAGCATTCACCGTCAGGTGATCAGATCATAAAAGGCAGAATCTTGCTTGTTCAGGCTATTTATTCGAGTTCGATGACGATTAGCTGATGGTTCAATTGGGTGATTCACATGAGGGGTCAATTTTCCATCCAATGAAAATCACTTTCACTGTTGCGGGTTTGACCTTCAACCCTCAAGGTTAATCGGACTGAGGTGACCATCCTTTTTCAGGCTTTGGCGTGAGTTTTCTGTCTAGACAATGCTTTTCCAGCAAGGGACGATACTCCGCCTTGCTGTCTACAGGGCAAAAATGAGGGGGGGGGAATGGTATTATTTCCTCAAGGTTTTTCGGTGGGATGGTTGACCGCAAATAGCATGTTCGGGGGGTGAGCGAACTGATGCAGGAATACAATATCACAAGGGAACTCACTCGTGCTGAGCGACGGCGGGGCTACTTGAAGGGAGGGAAAGGAGTTATTATACAAGGGTTTCCAAGGGCGGGTTTACGATGTAAGAAATTTTACAAAGTCCAGCTTCAGATCGTCACAGTGTGGACCATAAACATGTTTTATAATTGCGATAAACATATTATTTTTTTTTTATTTGATGAATTTATTAGGTGACCAAAAAAAAAAAAAAACTAAGACATGAAATTATGGTTTCGGTAGAAGTTGACATGATGGCTTTAGGCGGCTAGGTGATGGATGCGTGGTGGAAGTGGGGGTTGTGGGGATGGTGGCGGGGTGGGGGTGCTGGGGGATCCAATGCGCCACAAATTAAAATGATGATAAACTAAAACACGATTTTCAGAGAATGGCGCTGATATATGACACAAGCTTATCAGAAAAAAATAATGGTTATTTTTTTAATTTAAGGAACATGATATTAGGAAAAAATAAATAGCACGATGTCATATTAACATTACATGTTAATAAACAAATATATCGCTGTAATCTTTGATTTATATATATCTATCTATATTTATTTATTTATAATCTTTTAGTTAAAAATTTATATATAAATTATTGTTACAATGGTGGATTAAAAATTTTCGCCTCTCTTAACCGGTGGTTGAAGAATGTTCCATCCCAGGTCAATACAAACTTTTCACCACATTCTCAAACTATTATTTTCCTAAAAAGCGTTAGTCTTTAAAAAACTTACGTCAAACCTCAACTGAAATTATAAAGAAACAATTATGAATAGAATATAGACTGTAGGAGTTTCGTCGTGGAGATAAATTTGTGCGTTGTCAGATCAATCATTTCCCCCATAACATCATTTTTTGTAACTGGAGGTCTCCAGTCAAGTCTCCAGTCAAGTCAAAGAATAAAACGAAGAGACGTTAGCGGAGACGTCAGACACGCCGAACCGGCATCAATGCCATGGACCCCCCTCCCTCCCCCTCCCGACCCCAAGTCCTGCACTCGGGCAGACACGTTCATCACCCTGTTACGTCAACGAAATATGATTTCCGCCCATTCAACCGATCACTCCCGACATCTTTGAAAACCGCCACAGTTATAATGTTTACCAACAGTTGTTTTTTTTTTTTTTTTTCCCCC
>CAXITT010000085.1:884001-895695 GCA_964033795.1 Lymnaea stagnalis
TGTATTCACGTTGTTGTATTCACGTTGTTGTATTCACGTTGTTGTATTCACGTTGTTGTATTCACGCTTTTGTATTCATATTGTTGTATTCACGTTGTTGTATTCACGTTGTTGTATTCACGTTGTTGTATTCACATTGTTGTATTCACGTTGTTGTATTCACGCTTTTGTATTCATATTGTTGTATTCACGTTGTTGTATTCACGTTGTTGTATTCACGTTGTTGTATTCACGTTGTTGTATTCACGTTGTTGTATTCACGCTTTTGTATTCATATTGTTGTATTCACGTTGTTGTATTCACGTTGTTGTATTCACGTTGTTGTATTCACGTTGTTGTATTCACGTTGTTGTATTCACGTTGTTGTATTCACGTTTTTTCTTTCTTTGTGTCATTTAATTGAATGACTCTGTACTAGTTGTAGCAATGCTTCAGTAAATACAAGTCTGTTATTATATCAGGTGTGGAAGAGATATATTCATAAAATGAACTCAATAACACTTGATCCTCTGCGATGTTAGTACGAACAGGGTGTTCAGTGGGTTATTTCAACTAACACAGGGGGTTATTTCAACTAACACAGGGAGTTATTTCAACTAACACAGTGGGTTATTTCAACTAACACAGTGGGTTATTTCAACTAAAACAGGGGGTTATTTCAACTAACACAGAGGGTTATTTCAACTAATACAGTGGGTTATTTCAACTAACACAGTGGGTTATTTCAACTAACACAGTGGGTTATTTCAACTAACACAGGGAGTTATTTCAACTAACACAGTGGGTTATTTCAACTAACACAGTGGGTTATTTCAACTAACACAGGGAGTTATTTCAACTAACACAGTGGGTTATTTCAACTAACACAGGGAGTTATTTCAACTAACACAGGGGGTTATTTCAACTAACACAGTGGGTTATTTCAACAACACAGTGGGTTATTTCAACTAACACAGGGAGTTATTTCAACTAACACAGTGGGTTATTTCAACTAACACAGTGGGTTATTTCAACTAAAACAGGGGGTTATTTCAACTAACACAGAGGGTTATTTCAACTAATACAGTGGGTTATTTCAACTAACACAGTGGGTTATTTCAACTAACACAGTGGGTTATTTCAACTAACACAGTGAGTTATTTCAACTAACACAGTGGGTTATTTCAACTAACACAGTGGGTTATTTCAACTAAAACAGGGGGTTATTTCAACTTGCACAGGGGGTTATTTCAACTAACACAGTGGGTTATTTCAACTAACGCAGGGGGTTATTTCAACTAACAAAGGGGGTTATTTCACCTAACACAGTGGGTTATTTCAACTAACACAGTGGGTTATTTCAACTAACACAGTGGGTTATTTTAACTAACACAGTGGGTTATTTCAACTAAAACTGGAAAAGGGGGAAGGGGGAGGGGGGTTTCAACTGACACGTTGATATATTTTCGTAGAGTTGTTAATTTGGCCTTTACTATATCTAAAATAAACTCGAAAAGTAATTGTTTTACGACTCCTGCTCCTACAGTCTGCCCCATGCAACTGTTGGTCATCAAAGTTCAAGAGATTTGTCATTTGGGATAAACAGAATAGGACATTCTAAGAAAAGTAATTTCATTCAAATGAAAATAGTTCTTCAAATTAAAAGCGGATTTATTTATTTATTTATTTTTTTAAATCCACAAGTGGAATTATTTTTAAAGCTCAAGTTTGCTATTTTAAAACGGCACGACAAACATTTCAAGTTTTCTGACATTTCAAGTTCTCATCCAGGATTTCCACTTGGAAATATCGGCCAACAATTTTATAATAGCCCTTTACAGAAATATGCACAGCGACCTTTTCAAGCGAGCTAGTGGAATAACGGCTGCATGCACACCATATGTAATTATCTCTATTTAGCTTTGAGTAATTGACAAACATATATAGGGGAGGGGGAAAAAAACACGCCCCTCATCCTTCAGGGGTTTCGTAGTGTCATGTGACCGACTAAACGACTCATCGTCGAGTGGAATTATAACTAGAGTTATCGTTACAGGAGCGGTTCTCAAATAATGTTACAAAGATATTTTTTTTTTTTAATTTTTTTTTTTTTGTGCTGGAATCCGTCCGTCACAATGTGACGATGGTGTGGGCTTCGGAGGTCGAAATCCACAAGGCCTGGGATTATTCTTCAAGGATTATAAGCTGGTTCCCAACAGCAAATCGCCTCTCCCCACGCCGCTGGATAGCCCAAGGGAACATCATTGGATGATACAGCTTGGCACCAGTGACGTCGCAGAAGTTGTCGGAATGGTTCATTGTACCAATGTTATCCGCCTTTCCATCTCCGAGTTTGATTTCAGAGTTTCCTTCTCTTAGATGAGTTGCTATCCAAGTTTGACGAGTCCCATCCACCGGGGTGCTGGTGATGTTTTTTTTTTACTTGACTGAGCTTCCCCTGGAATTGATCTCTAGTCCACCAACTTGAGATTGGTTCAGTTCAGACCACCAAACTACCCAGCACCCTGTTACAAAAATATGTAGCGTAAAAAAATATGAATGTACACATTTACGGTATTTACATAAACGTCTTCGAGAAGTGAGTACTCAGTTTTATTCACTTCAATTTATAACTCTATCAAACTTGAGTTTTTTGGTTCACTTCAGTTATATTTAACTCCATCAAACATGAATAGTTTGTTTTTTTTTTGGTTCGGTCAGACTCAAGTGGCAGAGAGTTATGTTACGAGGGCGTAACTTAGCTTCCGTACTTAAGCATAAAAAAATTATATTAAAGGAAAGTGAGAGAAAATGGGTTTTCTTTTTTTTCCTTTCTTGCAAACACATTCGCAGCACAAATGGAGAACCAGCTTCTACCGATTCAACGCTATATCCAGGTCATAGCCGGACAGTTGAATATTAAAAGGAACAATGATAAGTTTAAACGTTTCTGCGGTTGTAATCCATGTCCATGGATATAGTCAATTCGAGCAGCAACGCGCGTTTAATGAATTTCGTTGCTCCAACACGGCGGAGTACGTGACATAGAGACAGAGAGCTCAGCAGTAGGTTCGTTGTCTGTGCATGATACAGAACGGTTCTATCTCGCGATATCATTCTACGTCACGCCCAGTCTGACTTAGTACAACAGTCTGACTTAGTACAACAGTCTGACTTAGTACAACAGTCTGACTTAGTACAACAATCTGACTTAGTACAACAGTCTGACTTAGTACAACAGTCTGACTTAGTACAACAGTCTGACTTAGTACAACAATCTGACTTAGTACAACAGTCTGACCTAGTACAACAGTCTGACTTAGTACAACAGTCTGACTTAGTACAACATCGAGACCGGGTGAGCATCGAATCCTCGGGGAAAGTTTGAACACTATTTCCACATTAAAAACTCCACAAAAATTTAACCCACACTAAATGTCCCAGAATGACCCCCAGCCCCACCCCAATGGTGTAGGGAGAAAGCCGACGGTGTGGGGGGGGGGGAGGGGGTCCTCCCGAGCGGCAGAATTTTTTTTTTTTTAATGTAGAGAGGCAGCATTTTCGGATGTGTTTCCTCCATGACAGGGAGGGGGCAGCAAGAATCCTGGCCATATTATAGCTATACCTACCACCGTGGCAGAAACCTGTAGACGTAGCCTTCGGTGGCGGACACCTGTAGACGTAGCCTTCGGTGGCGATAAAAACTCCACAAAAATTTAACCCACACTAAATGTCCCAGAATGACCCCCAGCCCCCCCCCAATGGGGTAGGGAGAAAGCCGACGGTGTGGGGGGGGGGGAGGGGGTCCTCCCGAGCGGCAGAATTTTTTTTTTTTTAATGTAGAGAGGCAGCATTTTCGGATGTGTTTCCTCCATGACAGGGAGGGTGCAGCAAGAATCCTGGCCATATTATAGCTATACCTACCACCGTGGCAGAAACCTGTAGACGTAGCCTTCGGTGGCGGACACCTGTAGACGTAGCCTTCGGTGGCGGACACCTGTAGACGTAGCCTTCGGTGACGGACACCCATAGACGTAGCCTTCGGTGGCAGACACCTGTAGACGTAGCCTTTGGCGACGGACACCCATAGACGTAGCCTTCGGCGACGGACACCCGTAGACGTAGCCTTCGGCGGCGGACACCTGTAGACGCAGCCTTCAAACGATTGGATTAGAATTCTCAAACCCAATTCACAAATAATGCATAGATTGTCATGGTTGTCTCCACTCCACCAATTAGGACAGTGCCCTCCCCTGACATCTTGAAAAATAAATATCCTTCGTCCGGCAAGGCATTGCATTATTCATCCATCCAATGTTTTAGCACCCACCCAGCCACCAATATTTCACCAACCATCCATCCACCAGTATTTCGCCAACCATCCTTCACAACCAATGTTTCACCAACCATCCAACACAACCAATGTTTCACCAACCATCCAACCACCAATGTTTCACCAACAATCCAACACAACCAATGTTTCACCAACCATCAAACCACCAATGTTTCACCAACCATCCAACCACCAATGTTTCGCCTACCATCCTTCACAACCAATGTTTCACCAACCATCCAACACAACCAATGTTTCACCAACCATCCAACACAACCAATGTTTCACCAACCATCCAACCCCCACTGTTTCAGCACCCCATCCAGCTCCTGACGTGGCCAACAGTTGCCATCTTCAGTTAGTGCCGACACCAGGCCATTACGCACCACTGGTACAGCCGCCACGCAGCGATTATGTAACTATTAAGCCTAGGCCGAAAATACCCCCGTGGATAATTGACGATAACACGTCCCCGGGGGCTGTAACTCTGCAACAACACCGTCAGGTCAACACGCTACGCGAAGAACTCTCCCACTGGTTTTCTCCCTTTCAATTTAAAAAAATAAAATAAAATACTTTTCACTAAATATTATGTTAGTTCTTGGAATAAAAGTAGTGCTGTTTGTTTTAAATCCTTTACATTAACTTCGCCTTTGTTTGTGGCTGGCTGGGGTGGCAAAAATCTTCGGACGGCTAATCGACCCACTTCCCGCCAAGCTATCGAGGTGAAACTAGACACATTAGACCTTTTGCCGACGAAAACATATTCTATCAAAATTTTCAGCCCCCAAACCAAAAAAAAACACCTCGATTTCCTATTTTTCAAAGGGAACATGAAGAAAAATTCCCAGTGGATAGGCTAAATGAGATTATTAAAAAAATATATCGCAAGTGCGTTTGATGGTAATAATGGTTTGCTTGTCTGAAATAGTTTGTGGAAAACAACAACAACAACAACAACAACAACAACAACAACAACAACAACAACAACAACAACAACAACAACAAACTCTGCGGTGTAAAAGCAGGTGGCTCATAAAAATATTATTATAGTTCAGGAATGTGGGAGAGAAAAAAAATGTGTGGTTGTGAGCCTTGTTAGGCGGACCACTAGTTCCATGCTGTGGATAAAGATGTTGTTTTCTTTGTTTTGTTTTAAAAGCGAAAGCCGCATTATTAGTCATCAACTGAAGTTTTTGTCCGTCCAGACTCCAAGGCCATTGTTGGTGGTGCCCATCTAGACACTGTGTGGTGCCCATCAAGACACTGTGTGGTGCCCATCACGACACTGTGTGGTGCCCATCACGACACTGTGTGGTGCCCATCACGACACTGTGTGGTGCCCATCAAGACACTGTGTGGTGCCCATCAAGACACTGTGTGGTTCCCATCAAGACACTGTGTGGTGCCCATCAAGACACTGTGTGGTGCCCATCAAGACACTGTGTGGTGCCCATCTAGACACTGTGTGGTGCCCATCAAGACACTGTGTGGTGCCCATCAAGACAGTGTGTGGTGCCCATCATGACACTGTGTGGTGCCCATCAAGACACTGTGTGGTGAGCATTAACTTCTTTGCGATATTGGGAAAACCGATTTTGACCGAGTAATCGTATCTGGAATTTTATTCGAAATTAAATTAGTTGAACGCGGACAAAACAAAGCCGGCAGCCGGACATGGAATGTAAACGCCAATTCATTACACACCGGAAGTGGTTTATTCTATGACCATGGACGTCACCCTGCTGGACTCCAAGCTCTGAGGCCGTGAGACGAAATTTCAAATGCTAGTTATTTCTTTTAAAGACACACATACCCCGATTATAAACTAAAGAAAAAATGTTAATATACATATATGTATAATTAAGATTCCGGTATTTTAATCCCCCGATAATGATTTTCATAACAATACCTTCCATTAACCTAAGATGTATGATGTATGATGTATGATGTATGATGTAGAAACGACGACGACAATCCAGGCTCTCCATGATGTACAAGATAAATAATGGGCTGGTCCACTGTTCCAGTATTAAACAGAAACTCGTACCTCTCCCCCATAGACAGCGACGAGGCCATGACAGGCAATTCAGGCTCATACCAGCAAGAAGCCAGTATAGGAGCTGCTCATTCCTGCCCAAGACAATCAGGGACTGGAACAATCTTTCAAAAGGAACGGTTGAGGCGACAACACTAGACACATTTGTGTCTATTGCCTCAAGCCTTCAAACCCCCAGTGCATGATTCCCTCACAAAGTGGCACTGGAAATCTGTGAAATTTCCTCATCAACACCAGGAACAGAAACATTGCAAATCCCATCTACATGCATAGGAGCCAAAATGATCAATAAATTGATCGTGGGCCCTTAAGATATAGAAGAAGATATAGAAGGATGTATAATGTTACAAAGGGACACTGTTCTCTAATCACGAGGAACCGTCTTCATCCGACACAGCCACTCAGAGGTACTAGGATAGCTCATGGACTTGTTTACTATCATGTGTTGTTCTCTCTCTCCCTCTCTTTCTCTCTCTTTCTCTCTCTTTCTCTCTCTCTTTCTCTCTTTCTCTCTCTTTCTCTCTCTCTCTTTCGCTCTCTCTCTCTCTTTCGCTCTCTCTCTCTTTCTCTCTCTCTCTCTCTATCTCTCTCTCTTCCTCTCTCTCTCCTTCTCTCTTTCTCTATCTCTTTCTCTCTCTTTCTCTCTCTTTCTCTCTCCCTCTTTCTCTCTCCGTCTCTCTATCTCTCTCTTCCCCCTCCCTCTCTCTCTCTCTCTATTTCTCTCTCTCTCTTTCTCTCGCTCTCTCTCTTTCTCTCTCTCTCTCTTTCTCTCTCCGTCTCTCTTTCTCTCTCTCTCTCTCTTCCTCTCCCTCCCTCCCTCTCTCTCTCTCTCTCTCTTTCTCTACGTAAGTACGACAAGCAATTTAGCTTCGCAAATACTTGTAATAATATCAGTAATAGAAATATGGTTTGTTTTTTTTTAATTTTTTTTTTTATACGGAATTCGATATTATCTTGCTAAATGAAGCCATGGCAATGGAAGATATAGGTGAGGTCACGATGTGGTTTATACAGACTTATCACCAGGGACGTCATCTGAGTTTCTTTCAGGAAAGGGGTCAAATCGGCTTGTTGAGTGGTTTTTTTACTGGAGGCGCCACGGTAAATAGCAATTTTAGCAATTTTAATAAAACCAGAAAATTCAGGAGGGAGATGAGGGGGGGGGGGAGGCAATCCCCCACCCTGCCCTATCCAAATGACGTCCCCGCTTATCAGTCAACGTTCTTCAGTTCGTCTCAACACTGGGGTTGCGGCAAGCAATTTGAGAAGCAGTGAGCTAAATCAATATGTAAGTGGAGAGGTATTAGTGGGAGCCCCACATCTAAAACAACATACACATTTAATTTGAAGTCAAAATAATACCACAGATGTTGCTTTTATTTTAAATTACTAAAATATTTATATCTTTAAATGTGCTATTACCTCTGGAATTCACCATTAGGGTGAGGTGATTAGATTGACTGAATTCACCATTAGGGTGAGGTGATTAGATTGACTGGATTCACCATTAGGGTGAGGTGATTAAATTGACTGGATTCACCATTAGGGTGAGGTGATTAGATTGACCGAATTCACCATTAGGGAGAGGTGATTAGATTGACTGAATTCACCATTAGAGTGAGGTGATTAGAGTGACTTGATTCACCATTAGGGTGAGGTAATTAGATTGACTGCATTCACCATTAGAGTGAGGTGATTAGATTGACTGGATCCACCATTAGAGTGAAATGATTAGATTGATTGAATTCACCATTAGAGTGAGGTGATTAGATTGACTGGATTCACCATTAGGGTGAGGTGATTAGATTGACTGCATGCACCATTAGAGTGAGGTGATTAGATTGACTGGATTCACCATTAGGGTGAGGTGATTAGATTGACTGGATTCACCATTAGAGTGAGGTGATTAGATTGACTGGATTCACCATTAGAGTGAGGTGATTAGATTGACTGAATTCACCATTAGAGTGAGGTGATTAGATTGACTGCATTCACCATTAGAGTGAGGTGATTAGATTGACTGAATTCACCATTAGAGTAGAGGCCGACCGAATTTCGGCTTCGGCTTCGGTTTCGGCGCCGAAAAAGGCCATTTCATCACTTTCGGTCAAGTTTCGGTTTCGGCCGAAACTGGAAAGTTAACTTTCGGCTTAATTTCGGTTTCAGCCGAAAGAGAAAAGTTAACTTTCGGTTTTTCTTCGGTTTCGGCCGAAATTGACTTAGACTTTCGGCCATCCGGCCGAAAGTTACTCAGATTTTCGGTCATTTACTACTAAGCGAAAGCGATATTTTACAACAAACTAAGCGACATCTAAGAACAAATTAAGCGATCTTTGAGAACAAACTAAATGATATTTAACAACAAACTAAGCGACATTTAAGAACAAATTAAGCGATCTTTAAAACAAACTAAGCGATCTTTAAGAACTATCTAAGCAATCTTTAATAACAAGCTAAACGATCTTACAGAACAAACTAAACGATTTTTAAGACCGAACTATATGATCTTTAAGAACAAAACAAATGATCTTTAATGATTTATAAGAATAAACTAAGCGATCTTTAACAGAAGACTAAATGTTCTTTAAAAACAAACTGAAAGATCTTTAAGAACAAAGCGATCTTTTATGAAAAAACTAAGCGAATTTACAACAAACTAAGCGATCTTTATGAACAAACTAAACTATCTTTAAGAACAAATAAAGCGATCATTAACAAAAACTAGACGATCTTTAACAACAAACTAATGCGATCTTTAAGAACAAACAAAACGATCTTTAACAACAAACCAGGCCATCTTTATGAACAAATTAAACGATCTTTAAGGACAAACTAAACGATCTTTTACAACAAACTAAACGATCTTTAACAACAAACTAAGCTTTCTTTAACAACAAACTAAACGACCTTTTACAACAAACTAAACGATCTTTAACAACAAACTAAGCGATCTTTAACAACAAACTAAGCGATCTTTAAGAACAAATTAAGTGATCTTTTAGAACCACATTTTTTAGAGACCCGGTTTCAAAAAAATAATATTTTGCATTAATTTCCCCTCCTCCCCCCTCCCCCCAATTTCNATCCAAAGTATTCATTAGATCAAGGGTATCAAACTCAAATTATGGGGGGGGGGGGCGCAGGAGGTAGTGTCTGAATGAGAGTGGGCCGCATCAAGTAATCCACAAAAAAGCGATTACAACTGTTACAATCTGGTCAACCTTTATAAATAACAAAAAAATCATTAAGGGTTCTCAAGAACTAGGATTCACTTTCATCCACCTACTCACTGTTGCCAGAGAGCTGGCATACAAAAATATTTTTTTTAAAAATCAGAATTAGACTAGTCGGTGAGATTCGACTGAAACCGTCGTGGAGAGTCACGTTATAGATATGAGAATGGGGGAAACGGGCCGGCGCATTTACACTAAACTTTTCTGTCATGTAGCGGGCCGCAAAATATCGTCTTGCGGGTCACAAATGGCTCGCTGGCCGCGAGTTTGAGAACCCTAAATTAGATTTTTATTTATTAATATTTACGATTATCTCATTTTTATAAAAAGAATGTAAATATTTATATTTTCCCACATCATTTTCGATGTAAGCAGAATGTATGCGGGAACGAATTTCAAAATATCTTAATATTTCATTTTCGGTTTCGGCTTCGGTTTCGGTTTCGGCCGAAATTAATTTTAAATTTTCGGTCTTTTTTCGGTTTCGGCCGAAAGTCATTTTTAAATTTTCGGCCTTTTTTCGGTTTCGGCCGAAAGTCATTATAAACTTTCGGCCTATTTTCGGCTTCGGCCGAAATCAGAAAATCACTTTCGGTCGGTCTCTACATTAGAGTGAGGTGATTAGATTGACTGGATTCAACATTAGAGTGAGGTGATTAGATTGACTGCATTCACCATTAGAGTGAGGTGATTAGATTGACTGGATTCACCATTAGAGTGAGTTGATTAGATTGACTGGATTCACCATTAGGGTGAGGTGATTAGATTGACTGGATTCACCATTAGAGTGAGGTGATTAGATTGACTGGATTCACCATTAGGGTGAGGGGATTAGATTGACTGAATTCACCATTAGAGTGAGGTGATTAGATTGACTGGATTCACCATTAGAGTGATTTGATTATACTGACTGGATTCACCACAAGAGAGAGGTGAATTGTCTCAATTAGTTCACTAACAGTCTGTAAAAACAAAAATGTAGAGACTAAATAAGACCATGTATTCTGAGCTCATGTCACTGCAGCGCATGTCATCTGAGCCCATGTCATCTGAGCCCATGCCACTGCAGCCATTGATCCCACCCCGCTAAAAGTGACTTGGGTAAATAACATAACCTGCTCCTGTTTACGTCACATCCGGCCGGCCCTGATTGTAATGTCGCGGGCATCGAACAATCAACAGGAAATCGAGGGTCGGGGGGGGGGGGGGGGGGAGCTGGGGGCAAAGGGCAGGGCACGTTTACCTTCAACGAGGACAAGGTCAAATGAAATCCATGTACCGTTACGATAACGGGCCTTTAGCTTATCCAGGCAGCAAATCCAGTGGTGCATGGTGCGTTGATGACAAACATGCCATCTAAAGAGGTGCTTGTGGGGGGATCGGGGTGGGGGTGTCGGTTGGGGGGTGGAATAACCCTTTGATAGTATGCTTCATTCAAATTTAAAAGAATTTCTTTTTTTTAAAGCCGGGCCTATAATATATTCAGAGTCGTCCGAAAAAAAATATATATATTATATATATATAAGCAGTGCATAGGTATATGCAGGGCCGGCGCCAGAGTATTTGGCACCCTACGCGAACCTGTCGCACTGCTGCCCAAACGCCCACGGCAACTAATTATTTAATTAATAGTGCCGCCCCCTAAAAATTTGCCGCCCTAGGCGGCCGCCTAGTTCGCCTAATGTTTAAACCGGGTCTGGGTATATGACAGTGGTCGGCCATCCACAGCTAACGGGCTGCATGCGACTTTTTGAACCATTAGACATGGTCCTCGTTGTTTCTTTTTTTTTTCTTTTTCAAATCTATCAAGACACGTGTGTCTCTCAGAATGTGTCCTTATCCGGTACTACTTTAAAAATGGCTCCTTATAAAATTTTTTTTTTTTTAAATTGTCGACCGTTGGTTTAGGATCTTTACTAGATATAATGATGAGAGGTGTTTGTAAGAATGATAGGCTGAGAATCATTGATCTTGTGGTAAACAATTAGGAAAGCTTTTAACGTGACCATTGCATTTGATTTTTCTTATCTTTAGTGGGGGGGGGGGGCTGGGTGGGGGGGGACGGGAGGGGGGGAGGGACAAAGGGAAAC
>CAXITT010000085.1:920137-930646 GCA_964033795.1 Lymnaea stagnalis
ACAAATTCATATCATTAATTGGGACCCCTGGGGCTTGTTCTGACGAACTGGTGGAGCATTATAAGGCTCGCCCCTTCCGACGGCAGGACCGCTTTTAAGGGTACAGGCAGCAACCCAAAAGGGGGGGGGGGGAGATTTTTGCCCTTTTCAGAGACAACGAAAGTCCACTGGGACACCACCACCCGATCAGTCCAAAGCCTTGTATCTGCAAATAAGTAGTACAGAACATGGTATAATACAAAAATCTCTCTCTCCCCCAAACTGCATCACTTTAAGCGTATCCGGAAATCGTTTTTTCATCGCACACGTTAAAATTTGGCGTCAAATTTCTTCTCGAACGCATTATTTTGTTTTACTATATAGTATACGTGTGAACTGGGGAGAGAAAAAAAATGATTCGAACAAATTTCCGTTCGATCAAATTTCCGTCGATCCATTTTCCGTCGACGAAATTTCTTTCGATCAAATTTCCGGTAACCCACTTTAACATCTCCAAAAAAGGGATAAAAGGCCGTTTCTTAAATGCGTATAAGTGTAACGACATTGCAACTGAACCTGTAGATGTTGGTGGTGCTGCTGCCGTCGTTAGAGATCAAAACTGAAATAGTAAAGAAGCCCAGGGACAATTAGAGGGTGTTTTGTTTTTTTTTAATCAATCAAAAACAGCCGAATTGCTCCCAATATAAGTCCATCAAGAACAACCTGCTGAGGGTTCCCAAGTTAAGTTCACCAAGAAGAACCAATTGTTCCCAACACAAGTCTATCAAGAACAACCCAAAGTAAAGAATACCATCTCAGCCAGCCGGGTAAGGGTGTCAGTTTGAATAAAAGTATGTGGTTTGTTTTAGAGGGAAACAAATCTCAGAGCCTCATGCGGAATGGACGGTGCATAAATTAAGGAGCAGACTTCAAGTCAAAACAGGAGATGGTCTGTAACAGATCTTATCCTGAGACTACCCTTTTGGCGGCACGAAGGCTTGTTAGCACCATCGCACATGACGGTGCTTTTAGATGTTGTTAAAACAACAATGAGGGTCGTTATAAAACTCATCTTTACCGACCACCTTCACAATGTGATTGAAAAAAAACAACAACAAAAAAACAACAACAGTACATAAGTATCGTCTTATACTCCTCGCTCATCCTCTCTGCTTATGGTCCTAAGACGAGATTTTAACTAATCTACGTTGCCTCATGGTTTACAGCCACTTTCGAGCTGAGCCCCCTCTCACACTGTGACTCAACCACGTTCAAGAAGTGGTTTTAAGACGTGCCCTTATGTTTTGGAAACTAAACACTCAGCGAAACTTCAAGATAAAGGGGGCTTCACATGTATTATAGTCGAAATGTCATCTATTTGAATTTTTTTCCCGAAGATATCGCTTTTGTTATACAGTTGAGACGGGAAGAAGGCAATCTGATATTTTCAGTGAGCCTCTTCGGCATATAGAAAAAAACCAGCCATCTCCTGTCTCATCCCATTTCAACCGCGATGAATACAAGGGCACATCAGATGTATCCATCACGGCTCTAATTTATTGCACCAATACACCTACGAGGGTAAAGAATGAAAACAAATTAATTCAGGTTTTCAACATCATATCGCCATGTGGAATGAATTAAATACTCACTGGTGATATTTTATTTTTCACCATTTCTATTCTCAATTTTCGCTGTATAAAATGTTACATCAATGTTAAAATTATTTTACCGTGATAGTGTGCACCACAGAATAATGTGGGACGCACTTTTTGGTTTTGAACAACTCAACTTCCGTGTCTAACAATAATAGAGCGCTATGCGTTCTGAAAATTGACTACAATGAGATCTCAGAAAATATAAATGTTATTTTTTAAGTTTAAATTTATCGTTTGTTTTTTTTTTAATTTTTTTTATTTCTTGTTTGTTTAAATATATAAATAGAGAGATATCTGAATAAGTTTCATTTTTTTAATTTAAATTTATTTATTCATTTTTTTTGTTTGTATTGTCTGCTGATGAAGGCTGCCAGTCGAAAAGTCCGCCTTTTATTTGTCTTTTCTTTCATTTCCAAGCCTAAACGTTTCTTAATCCACTATATATTTACTAAACTCGAGCGCAAGTGCAGCCTCATCGAACTGGAGGCCGCAAGTCACTGGTAAAAAATAAGCAGAGGTTCTAACCTTCGTGTACCCCACTAACCAGAGCAGTCGCGTGCGGGCCCTTCAGGAGACCACGGAGACCCATGTGGTCACAAAGTTGTGATGTCTAAACAAAATAAAACTACCATCTTTGAATCCTGGCGGCACAAACTCGAAAAGTGGCAGCGGGTGACGCGGCGGCGCGGCCCTCCTACACTGCAGTTCTGAATCCGACTGTTCCTTACAATCAATTGTTACAGTTGGTGTTGGTTGCAACTTTTTGGTCGAACGACGATTGCAGCTGGTGTTGGTTGCAACTTTTTAGTCGAACGACGATTGCAGCTGGTGTTGGTTGCAACTGTTCGGTCGAACAACGACCATAAGCTGAACACACACTGTGTAAAAACAACATCTACTTTCAAGAATGCGCGTGATATTCGGTGTGATCTTCTGCAGCTGGTGAACATTCCAGCTTCCACTGCAGCCACTGTTAGCGTTTGGCCCCGTCAGTGTACACAACGGTGAAACCTAACGACGCATTATAGAATTATACAGTCGCCCCCCCCCTCCTCCACTACCCCACCTCCCCCGCGGGCCACTATGGTCGCTGAAGTAATTCTCGTTTAATATCCAATGGATACCTAAATTTAAAGCGGATTAAATACTAATGTATTTTCCTCCAGCAGCGTTTTTTGAGCGATTGGATAAACAAAGCTTTAAATATGTTAATGCACATATGTTTGGATGTCAACATATTTTCAGCCGTTCAATCGACCTAATTCTCTGACCAGTTAGTCCATGGTGGCGAATTCATCAGTCGGTAGGAGACAATGTAAAGGTGAACTAGCTCAGGGCTTCTCAAGTATTTTTAGCTTGACGGTCTAGCAAGAATGATCGACATTACTGCAAGGAGTAGGTCTGCTGATCAAATTACTGATTTAGTCTACTGATCAAATTGCTGATTTAGTCTACTGATCAAATTACTGATTTAGTCTACTGATCAAATAACTGATTTAGTCTACTGATCAAATTACTGATTTAGTCTACTGATCAAATTACTGATTTACTCTACTGATCAAATTACCGGTTTAGTCTACTGATCAAATTACTGATTTAGTCTACTGATCAAATTACCGATTTAGTCTACTGATCAAATTACTGATTTAGTCTACTGGTCAAATTACTGATTTAGTCTACTGATCAAATTACTGATTTAGGCTACTCATCAAATTACTGATTTAGTCCACTGATCAAATTACTGATTTAGTTTACTGATCAAATAATTGATTTAGTCTACTGATCAAATTACCGATTTAGTCTTCTGATCAAATTACCGGTTTAGTCTACTGATCAAATTACCGATTTAGTCTACTGATCAAATTACTGATTTAGTCTACTGATCAAATTACTGATTTAGTCTACTGATCAAATTTCTGATTTAGTCTACTGATAAATACTGATTTAGTCTATTGATCAAATTACTGATTTAGTCTACTGATCAAATTACTGATTTAGGCTACTCATCAAATTACTGATTTAGTCCACTGATCAAATTACTGATTTAGTTTACTGATCAAATAATTGATTTAGTCTACTGATCAAATTACCGGTTTAGTCTACTGATCAAATTACCGATTTAGTCTACTGATCAAATTACTGATTTAGTCTACTGATCAAATTACTGATTTAGTCTACTGATCAAATTTCTGATTTAGTCTACTGATAAATACTGATTTAGTCTATTGATCAAATTACTGATTTAGTCTACTGATCAAACTACTGATTTAGTCTATTGATCAAATAACTGATTTACTCTAATGATCAATTATTGAGTTAGTCTGCTGATCCATTAGTGTCCAATTTATTTAATTAATATTTTTAGTAGTATATTCATATTGGAATCACCTTTTCGGACGGATAAAGCAGAGGTAAATATATCAGTTCGTTCAATTAGTCATACCCTTATATGCCTTTGTATTGAAAGCTACATCTATAATTGATCTGGTAGCTTAACGAAACAAAGAACTCGGCTTATCATAAACATCTTGAGCTTTTGATGCAGACATTTTCTCAAATTAAATTAGATCAGGCCTTCAGCAGAGTTTCCCGGTTTTCTAGTTGACCTGGTCATATCCGTGTCCGGAAATTTGATCGAACGAAATTTCGTCGACATTATTTAGTTTTACTATATAGTGGGTTCAAAAAGAAATTTGACGAACGTTTTAACGTGTGAACTGAACAAAAAAAAGATTTGACCAAATTTCCGTTCGATCAAATTTCTGTCGATCAATTTACCGTCGACGAAATTTCTTTCGGTCAAATTTCCGGTAACCGGTCACATCATGAGGTGACACTGTAACCATGGCAACATTTTGTTTAAGTTTATACACGTGCACATCCACAAGCATGTGTGTGCGTGTGTGTGAAATTGTTGTTAAAGGAGATCATCAGCCTAAGAGACCACTGCACCGTTTATAAGTCCATGTCCAATCATAAAAAAAAAAGAGGTTAGCCTCAGTGCGAACACCTTGACGGCTTCCCGATGAAGTCAGCAGCTGCAAGAGAAAAAAAATAATAATACAAATGAAGAATGTAGAGCAATGGCTGACCGAGGGATCAAGCTTGACATTGAGGGACTCTCAGCCTCTGGTTAAACAGGAACGCTCGGCCTCTGGTTAAACAGGGACTCTCAACTTCTGGTTAAACACGGACTCTCAACTTCTGGTTAAACACGGACTCTCAACTTCTGGTTAAACGGGGACAATCAGCCTCTGGTTAAACAGGGACTCTCATCTTCTTGTTGAACATGGAATCTCAGCCTCCTGCTGGTCACACAGGAACCACCCGCCTCTAGTTGAACATGGGGGGTCTCCCATCATCTGGGCAACCAGGTATCCTATGCTTCTGTACCATGAGGCGGTCTAAGCATTTCACTGACCGAGGTTCTACTTTGAAAAATGTGACTAATTTGTAGGGATCGAAGTTATCTGACCTTGATGTCGTAGAAAGACTGGGTCAAGGTGAACAAATGCGTCTAAAGAGTTGTCAAATGTTTGGAAAATAATGTGTCCCAGTAAAGGGTACGACTTTGTATACTCACACCACCTATAGAAAGTCATGAACAACTAGAGTCATATATACTGGAGTCATACAAAAAAAAAATTGTTATTTAAGAGTAGATTCGTGTAATATTTGGAGTCATGCAGACCTAGAGTCATGTCATACCCGTATCATACATTCAATACTATTTTCATGCAATGTCGTGTAATACTCGAGTCACGTAATACTGGAACCATGCAATACTGGAACCATGCAATACTAGAATCAAATCGTAATATTGCAATTTATTACTGGAGTCGTGCTATACCATAGTCATATAATACTAGACTCATGACATACTAGAGTCAGGCAGTACTGGTGTCATGGAACACTAGAGTCATTTAATACTGCAGTCAAGTTACACTGGAGTCCTCTAATATTTGAGTAATCCAATACTGGATGCAACATTGCATCCAGACAAAACAAAGTTACGCCACTCGCCCAGCCCTGGCGAAAACCAAGTGTGAAAGTTGTTGACCTCTCACCTTTTAGGATTATCTCCCTTGTCGTGAAATTGTTCAGTTTAAATGGGTTTATTGTCAAAAAATGAAAGGAAGTGTATTTTTGTAATGATTAACAAGGCTGTACAACAAGGCTGTACAACAAGGCTGTACAACAAGGCTGTACAACAAGGCTGTCCAACAAGGCTGTCCAACAAGGCTGTCCAACAAGGCTGTCCAACAAGGCTGTACAACAAGGTTGTACAACAAGGCTGTACAACAAGGATATACAACAAGGCTGTCCAACAAGGCTGTCCAACAAGGCTGTCCTACAAAGCTGTACAACATGGCTGTTCGACAAGGCTGTACAAAAAGGCTGTACATCACGGCTGTACAAGAAATCAACAAGGGAGTATATGTTTTTTAACTGATGTGACTCACACAAGCCTCGGTTGATGCAAGACTGCACTGACACATGCTGTGCCGGGGTGAGCAGGGTGGGGCGCGGTAGAGGCCTGGCCTGGCCTTGGTGATGTAAGATTGCATCAGTTAAGTACGACCTGGAGTGATGGTGGCGACACGTGGTAGAAAAGTATACGCTGGTCTGATGTTTGCAGAGTTTGTATCATTCTTTTATTTTCGTTTAGCTGGTATCACTCAGTAAAGGTGGTATCATACAGTAAAGTTTGTATTATAGTATCATACAGTTGGTATCATACAGTATATTTATAGTATCATACAGTGAATTTGGTATCATACAGTAAATTTGGTATCATACAGTAAATTTGTTATCATACAGTAAATTTGGCTTCATACAAAAAA
Source organism: Lymnaea stagnalis (assembly GCA_964033795.1). Classification (NCBI taxonomy): domain Eukaryota; kingdom Metazoa; phylum Mollusca; class Gastropoda; family Lymnaeidae; genus Lymnaea; species Lymnaea stagnalis. The sequence goes on from CAXITT010000085.1 coordinate 926,619, forward strand.
GTTAGCTTCATACTGTTAAGTTAGTATCATTCTGTAAAGTTAGTATCATACTGTAAAGTTAGTATCATACTGTAAAGTTAGTATCATATCTTAAAGTTGGTATCAGACAGCGGGTGTCATACATTTGGTGTCAAAAAGTGTCTTGTCTAATGATTGTTCATTTGAAACTGTCATTCACACTTCTATCCCCCACCCACACCCAAACACATCCCCCACACACACCCCCCACACACACATCATGGGAGTCAGTCAGCATTGTGCTGGAGCCGGTCCGGTTCGGTTCGGTTCGCGAAAACCGGTTGTTATATTTTGACTTTTCTTCCAAAGCGGTTGTTAAAAGTGCCAATCTATTGACACACTATTAACACATACCAACATATACAAACACATACGATCATATACAAAATACAAACACATGCCAACACATACAAACACATACGATCATATACAAAATACAAACACATGCCAACACATACAAACACATTCAATCATATACAAAATACAAACACATGCTAACACATACAAACGCATGCAATCATATACAAAATACAAACACATGCTAACACATACAAACGCATACAATCATATACAAAATACAAACACATCCTAACACATACAAACGCATACAATCATATACAAATACAAACACATGCCAACACATACAAACACATACAATCATATACAAAATACAAACACATGCCAACACATACAAACACATTCAATCATATACAAAATACAAACACATGCCAACACATACAAACACATTCAATCATATACAAAAATACAAACACATGCTAACACATACAAAGGCATTGACGTTTCTTTCCTCTATAACCAATAGTACCGAACCGTTTGTTGCCTCATCGCCAGCACCCCACTGGGTGTACGCAGTACACGCTGAATGCAGATTGAGGGCAGGTTAGGGCTTTGGTGTACGTTGTGTACAGACAATATAATACTTGTTGATCTTAATAGAACACATCCAATTCCTCTTGCAGTCCTCTCGGATACTGCTGCCTTGCAGCTACATTTATATTTGTTTTTTTTCAATTTTGTATTGTTTTTAACTGTTTGCTGAAGAAGGCGTCTTGCCGACACGTTTGTTGTTTTGTTGGGCTTTGTTTTTTTCTCTCCGGTTTTCGCTTAATTTTGTTTCGCTCGTTTCCTTACCAACAATAAAGAGTCAAATTTTTAGACATCTAGGTCTTTTTAAATATTGCGGTGCATAATTACTAGATCCCAGGGGGCGTGGCCCGTCAACCCATCATGGCCCTGGCAGCCTTGCCCACCGTCCTAATCTGGCTCTTATGATTAAAGTACATCGAGAGGGTGGACATTGAGAGAAAGACGTAGAGCCAAATAACGTGGCGTCACATGAGAGAGATTGACCTGTAACAAGACGGGGGTGAGAGAGATGGTTTAAAAGAGGGGCCAGAGACGGTGGTGTTAGAGATAGCGACAGACATAGCGTCAGAGACAGCGTCAGAGATAGCAACAGAGACAGCGACAGAGATAGCGTCAGAGAAAGCGTCAGAGATAGCGTCAGAGATAGCGTCAGAGATAGCGTCAGAGATAGCGTCAGAGATAGCGTCAGAGATAGCGTCAGAGATAGCGTCAGAGATAGCGTCAGAGATAGCGTCAGAGATAGCGTCAGAGACAGCGTCATAGATGATGTCAGAGTAGTGTCAGAGACAGCGTCAGAGACAGCGTCAGCGATAGCGTCAGAGACACTGCCAGAGATAGCGTCAGAGACAGTGCCAGAGACAGTGCCAGAGATAGCCTCATAGATAGCGTCAGAGATAGTGTCAGAGATAGTGTCAGAGATAGTGTCAGAGACAGCGTCAGAGATGATGTCAGAGACAGAGTCAGAGATATTGTCAGAGACTGCTTCAGAGATAGCAACAGAGATAGCGTTAGAGATAGTGTCAGAGACAGCGTCAGAGATAGGGTCAGAGATAGTGTCAGACATAGTGTCAGAGACAGCGTCAGAGATGATGTCAGAGACAGAGTCAGAGATATTGTCATAGATAGCGTTAGAGATAGTGTCAGAGACAGCGTCAGAGATAGGGTCAGAGATAGTGTCAGACATAGTGTCAGAGACAGCATCAGAGATGATGTCAGAGATAGAGTCAGAGATATTGTCAGAGACTGCTTCAGAGAGAGCAACAGAGATAGTGACAGAGATAGCGTCAGAGACAGCGTCAGAGATAACGACATAGATTTGGAGGAGCCAGCGTGAAAACAGTGACTGTGTGAGGCTGTGCGTGTGTAATGTGAGGCTGTGCGTGTGTAATGTGAGGCTGTGCATGTGTAATGTAAATGTTTATAATTGTTTTATCAGTATAAAGTAAAAATAGGGAAATGGTGATAATCAGTGACAGAGAGTTCAGAGAGAAAGAGAGGGGTGGGTACAAAGAGACAGTGAATGCGAGGAGGGTTGCACTAAAAAGTCAAGGTGTAGAGTGTGAGTTAATGAGAGTAAGAAAAGGAGGTGAAGTTATAGAGAGACGTGAGGTGAACTGATAGATAGCAGTGAGGTGAATTGATAGAGAGAAGTAAGGGGACGTGATAAATAGAATTGAGGTGAAGTGATAGAGAGAAGAGATGTGAAATATAAGAGACAGGGCATGCTTACAAATATTATAAAAAAGGAGCGAATGAGAGAGGGACGAGTGATAGAGGTACGAGTGATAGGGGGACGAGTGATAGAGGGACGAGTGAGAGAGGGACGAGTGAGAGAGGGGCGAGGGAGAGAGGGATGAGTGATAGAGGGACGAGTGATAGAGGGACGAGTGAGAGAGAGACCAGTGATAGGGTGAGGTCCTGTGAGGGAAATTGTGAAAATGAACACATGTTTAATAAGAATGCTTTGATACACACATACACGAACACACGTACACGCACACTCCACCACTCACGCTCACCCACACACAGGCTTGATACGAAATAGATTCCACCTCTCGCCGTATCGGCCCTCGCCTGACTGACCCACTGACTTAGAAAACAAAGGACGCGATGACTCATATTACTTCATCTCGCCACATTGATAATCATAGGCGCGGACCCGCTGTAGAATCTTATTACACTTCAATAAGCGAAACCGTCTATAATCTTATTACCCTTAATGTAAGCGGACCCCGTGTATAATCTTATTACATGCACCATTATAATCCCAGCAAAGATATTTCTAGATAATAATTGTGTACGGCGTATGACGTGACCAAGGGCGAAGATTGCAAGTGTACCTGGAACCTGGACGGGTGTCGTGGAATGTTCTCGGGAATCGTGTGTCAAGCAAAGAACAGCGGAAGTGCGTGACAGAAGATTTGCACAGTATAGAACGTTTTTTTTTTTTTTTTTTTTTTTTTTTTTTGCATGAAAAATTCCACCATTCAGTAGTTCTTTGCTTTCAGTGTGAACTGATGAACAGCTTCTCTCACAATGACATCAGTAGTCGGTTTTCTTTTCTTTTTTTTTTTCCAATGAAAGAAAAAATTGTTCATTCTTTACAATAAGTTATCAAATTAATGTATAATTTAAATGTAAACTTTAACAAGATGTCCACAATCCAAGCACAAACTAGTTTAAATATTTTACAGTGAGCAATGTTCCGGAAGCTTCGCTGATAATTCTGAAACGGCATCATGCCTATGTCCTCTACTTTGGGAGAGCGCAAATGGGACACTGCAAAAGCCACCCCTCCCCCACCCCCCCCACACCCACTTTCCCGTCGCTCTATTTCCCATAACACAACACCGTGGTCCCACCCTTTCATAAAATAAATATGACACGCCCCTGATTTATTTTATGAGGCCTTGCATACCACGCGGAGTCAGCTTGACCGTATTCTTGTTGTTGGATGTGAGGGGGGATGGGTGGATGGGGGGGGGGTGGAGGTGGGGAGGTAACGATTTGGTGTAGGGGTGCGGGAGGGGGGAGGAGGTTGTAAAACGAAACAATGGATCAGACGACCTCGATAAAACACAATTATTTTTGTCTTTGACGCACGAGGGGCTTTGCTGGGGGGG
>CAXITT010000085.1:943096-953620 GCA_964033795.1 Lymnaea stagnalis
GGGGGGGGATGACCCACCCGCTTCTCTACCGCAGATGTATTCGACCAACTATTTCAAAAACAGAAAATCCAAACTAAAAAATTACGCACCAAATGCACTTGCGATTTAAAAAAAAAATCTCATTTAGCGCAGTTATCGGGAATTTTATTTCGTGAAATCAGTGTCATGATATCTCCTTCATCTTCCCCTTGAAAAACAGGAAAAACTCCTTTTAGGGGGTTGGGATTTGGGGGGGGGGAGACCGGGGGGGGGGGTTGACAAATTTGATGGAATGTTTTGTCATCAGCAGCGATCTATGTGCAAATATCAGCTCGATAAATTTTGCCCCACTTCCAAAAAGAAACACGAAAAAAAGCAAAAAGCGAAGTTAATGTAAAGGACTTTTTTTAAACTGGTCAACACGAAAACATATGTGACACTCATTTCCATAATGTGAGACCCACTGATAAGAGATTTCTGAGCACAGACAAAGCAACGTGTTTCCGGTGCATTGTTTCCCAGAGGGTGGTCAATTGTGACCAATCAGACTGGACAAACCGTTGTGATTTGCACATGGGACTGAGCGAGAGGTTGACTTTGAAAAGAAGACGAAATAAAAACTTTGAATGTGACAGCAGATTAGAGATAATGTTTTGTGATTAAACAAGAGTCGGAGGACGTATGTGAAGACGTCATGATACAAGAGTCTGTGGACGTATGTGAAGATTTCATGACACAAGAGTCTGTGGACGTATGTGATAATGTCATGATACAAGAGTCTGTGGACGTATGTGATGACGTCATGATACAAGAGTCTGTCGACGTATTTGAAGACGTAATGACACAAGAGTCTGTGGACATAATATGTGATGACGGCATGATACAAGAGTCTGCCGACGTATGTGATGACGTCATGATATATGAGTCTGTGGACGTATGTGATGACGTCATGATACAAGGGTCTGTGGACGTATGTGAAGACGTAATGACACAAGAGTCTGTGGACGTATGTGATGAAGTCATGACACAAGAGTCTGTGGACGTATGTGAAGACGTCATAATGTTCGAGACAGTGAAGACAGTGCGAAATATTCAAGGATTTAAAGTGCGTATTTTATTAGATCGCATTTTCTGTCAACTCGTAGAAATATATCATTTTAAAAAAAATCGTAATCTTCAGAACACTAAAGTAATGTCACACCATGAACCCGTCTGAACACTAAAGTAATGTCACAAAATGAATCCGTCTGAACACTAAAGTAATGTCACAAAATGAACCCGTCTGAACACTAAAGTAATGTCATGCAATGAACCCGTCTGAACACTAAAGTAATGTCACACCATGAACCCGTCTGCACTAAAGTAATGTCACAAAATGAACCCGTCTGAACACTAAAGTAATGTCACAAAATGAATCCGTCTGAACACTAAAGTAATGTCACAAAATGAATCCGTCTGAACACTAAAGTAATGTCACAAAATGAATCCGTCTGAACACTAAAGTAATGTCACAAAATGAACCCGTTTGAACACTAAAGTAATGTCACAAAATGAATCCGTCTGAACACTAAAGTAATGTCACAAAATGAATCCGTCTGAACACTAAAGTAATGTCACAAAATGAATCCGTCTGAACACTAAAGTAATGTCACAAAATGAACCCGTCTGAACACTAAAGTAATGTCACAAAATGAATCCGTCTGAACACTAAAGTAATGTCACAAAATGAACCCGTCTGAACACTAAAGTAATGTCATGCAATGAACCCGTCTGAACACTAAAGTAATGTCACACCATGAACCCGTCTGCACTAAAGTAATGTCACACCATGAACCCGTCTGCACTAAAGTAATGTCACACCATGAACCCGTCTGAACACTAAAGTAATGTCATACAATGAACCCGTCTGAACACTAAAGTAATGTCACACCATGAACCCGTTTGATCACAAAAGTAATGACACACACTGAACCCGCAAAACATCATGCATTTTTTATGACAGTGACAGAAATAAATAATATGAAAGACCTCATTTCCTTTGTATCCCCTTTTTTTTTAAAGCCCCTGTTTTCATGTAAGTGTTCTCTTCAGCTTGCTTGTATTTTATTTTTTTTAGACCTGAAGTCTACAGAGGAGATGTTAAAAACCCTACCCGTACTCCCCCTCCCCCACCTTCTCCATTCCTTTTCAAATGTCAGTAGCGCTTTCGTTGAATTGTTATCTTAGCTGAATAAATTCTCTTAACTTAAACTCATGCAAAATCTCTATTAAAATTTCTGTTAAATATAAAAAAACAACATATTTTTTTAAATATTTATTTTTATTTTCTTTTTAATTTTTTTTTAATTTTGAATTTGAATAATGAATCGTATTCCGGAAGTATTCCTCTTATACAAAATGGATTGTGATTATATAAGGTATGTTTGTATTGACTTAGGGTTAGTGAAAAACTTAAAACCAAACACTGGATCGCAACAAAATTCAATATGTTAAATCACCTGACGTTGTCATACCACCTGACATGGTCATACCACCTGACATGGTCATACCACCTGACATGGATACCACCTGACGTTGTCCTATCACCTGACATTTTCATACCACCTGACGTTGTCCTATCACCTGACATGATCATACCACCTGACATGGTCATACCACCTAACATGGATACCACCTGGCGTTGTCATATCACCTGACATTGTCATACCACCTGACGTTGTATTATCACCTGACATGGTCATACCACCTGACATGATCATACCCCCTGACATGGTCATACCACCTGACATGATCATACCCCCTGACATGGTCATACCTCTTGACATGATCATACAACCTGACATGATCATACCACCTGACATGGTCATACCACCTGACATGATCATACCACCTGACATGGTTATACCACCTGACATGGATACCACCTGACGTTGTCATATCACCTGACATGGTCATACCACCTGACATGGTCATACCACCTGACATGGATACCACCTGACATGGTCATACCACCTGACATGGTCATACCACCTGACTAGATCATACCACCTGACATGGATACAACCTGACATTGTCATATCACCTGACATTGTCATACCACCTGACATGGATACCACCCCGTACTGGCATACCACCAACATTGTCATACCACCTGACATGGTCATACCACCTGACATGGATACCACCTGACATGGTCATACCACCTGACATGGTCATACCACCTGACTAGATCATACCACCTGACATGGATACAACCTGACGTTGTCATATCACCTGACATTGTCATACCACCTGACATGGATACCACCTGGTGTTGTCATACCACCTGACATGGTCATACCACCTGACATGGTCATATCACCTGACATGATCATACCTCCTGACATGATCATACCACCTGACATGGATACCACCTGACGTTGTCATATCACCTGACATGATCATACCACCTGACATGATCATACCACCTGACATGATCATACCACCTGACATGATCATACCACCTGACATGGCTACCAACTGACGTTGTCATACCACCTGACATGGTCATACCACCTGACATGATCATTCCAACTGACATGATCATACCACCTGACATTGTCATACCACCTGACATGGTCATACCACCTGACATGGTCATATCACCTGACATGGTCATACCACCTGACATGATCATACCACCTGACATGGTCATACCACCTGACATGGTCATACCACCTTACGTTGTCATACCACTGACATGATCATACCACCTGACATGGTCATACCACCTGACATGGACCCTAAGATAATTCCTGGAATGTTTGATCAAATGCATTAACCTTAAAAGCTGTAATTTTAAAAATAAACAAATGTAAGCAACTAGCATTGTTGCCAAATTCAATCAATAAATTGGATGACAGTCTCAATTATTTCCACTAATCAAATTTCTCTGTACATTCACAGCCAACCAATCACATTTCTCGGGACATTCACGACCGGGTATTCTATACAATCTACCATTATACAATTATGCAATATACAGAGCAGTGTAAAAAGATTTTTATTTTTAAAACAATGGAATGTATTAGCGGTCAAAAACCAGGTCACATTAGATAATATACATAGATCTTAAGAACACGAATTGTATTTTGTTAAGTTGCCGGACAACTTTTAAAGGGGCACGACAGGGCCCTGTCAGCACCCTTAAAATTCTGACAGCACCCGTAAGGCCCAGAAGCAGCCTTTAGGCCTTGAAAGCTCCATATATGCCCTTAAACAGGTCCTAATGGTTTACCTTAAAGCATATGCCCTAAAGCACCCATTAGGCCTTAAATTGGCAATGAAAGCACCATTAAGGGCTTTATATGGGTCCTAAAACACCATTTGGCCCCTTAAATAAGCCCTGAAAGCACCCTTTAGGTCCTGACCCAGCCTTTAGGTCCTGACCCACCGTTTAGGTCCTGACCCAGCCTTTAGGTCCTGACCCAGCCTTTAGGTCCTGACCCACCCTTTAGGTCCTGACCCACCGTTTAGGTCCTGACCCACCCTTTAGGTCCTGACCCACCCTTTAGGTCCTGATCCACCTTTTAGGTCCTGACCCACCCTTTAGGTCCTGACCCACCCTTTAGGTCCTTACGTTCCCTAAGGTCTCGACGCACCTTTTAAGTCCTGACTCCTGACGCATCTCTTAGAGTCCTTCCAAATAAACTGAAATTCAAACCCGTTTTTCTTCTCACTCTGTAAACATCACGTGAGGTTATTGCCCTTATTAATGGATATCATTTTGTGAGCGGGTTTTTCCCCTTTGTGTCCAGAAACCCACCTCGTTATGTTCGTACGTGAATAAGAGATGGGCGCATCCTTTCGATCGGGGCCGAGGTACACACTGCAGAGTACGAGGCGCAAGCGCGGGTCAAATGTAAAAGAATTTGACGAGCTTTAGGAAGCTTTAGGTCACCACTATGGGCGCAAGAGGTTTGGCTGCCGACAGGTGGAAAGTTGGAAGTAAGGGGTGGGGGGGGGGGTCTGGGGGGGTAGGCAGACGTAAGTTACCATCAAAAGCTTTGAGGGCGTTGGTGAATTCATCACGATTGGGGTAGCCCCGGAGTCGGAATAGATGTTTGAAAGGGATCCCAGGGGGGGGGGGGGGGGGGGGGGGGGGGGGGGGGGGGGGGGGGGGGGGGGGGGGGGGGGGGGGGGGGTCTGGGGTGGTAGGCAGACGTAAGTTACCATCAAAAGCTTTGAGGGCGTTGGTGAATTCATCACGATTGGTGTAGCCCCGGAGTCGGAATAGATGTTTGAAAGGTATCCCGATGCTTTTTAATAACACACACTAACGCACGCACACTGACGCACTTTAAATTAAACACACTCACACTCACGCACACACACACTCGCACTAACGCACACACACACACACTCACGCACACACAAACTCAGACACCTAAATGTCTAGGGAGCAAGACAACAACACCACCTCCATCTATAATGTCCATATTAAAATACAAGCCAACTGTTAAGACGATGGGTGGACCATAAAAGGAGACGTACCCTAAAACAATCTTGTAATGCAATACATAATTACCCTTAAATATTGTTAACAATCTTCCAAGGGGAAGGTAATTGCTGTGAAAGGCGAGATAGCTCGGGTCCAGCTGTTGCCCGCGTATTTACATTAAATCAATTTTGAGATCACGACGACCGACTTTATAACGGCTGGAGATTCGCCTCCCCCCCCCCAACCCCTTGGCTGGAGATTCACCCCCAAGTTGCCCGCGTATTTACATTAAATCAATTTTGAGATCACGACGACCGACTTTATAACGGCTGGAGATTCGCCCCCCCCCCCCCAACCCCTTGGCTGGAGATTCACCCCCACAACCCCCCCCCCGGGCTAGAGATTTCAACGTTTCCTGACACCCCCACCCCCTTTTCTCCACCGTCGTGTGTATCCAATAGCCCTCATCACCCCCACCTGCGTCACGCACTGAATATGCAGAAATATATGATTTTAATAACATGTTTAAGACCCTCGGAGTTTCAACCCCCACCCCCCCCAACACCAACTTGGTTGTCAATCTAATCGTCTGCTTCATCTTTGCAATTTGTATTTTTTGGAAATTTCAACCGTCTATTTCATTTTTTTGTTTGAACGATTGCCGTTATTGGGATGATACACTGAAACAGTCAAGTTGTTGTTGTTGTTGTTATTGGGATGATACACTGAAACAGTCAAGTTGTTGTTGTTGTTATTGGGATGATACACTGAAACAGTCAAGTTGTTGTTGTTGTTGTTGTTGGGTTGATACACTGAAACAGTCAAGTTGTTGTTGTTGTTGTTATTGGGATGATACACTGAAACAGTCAAGTTGTTGTTGTTGTTGTTATTGGGATGATACACTGAAACAGTCAAGTTGTTGTTGTTGTTGTTGTTGGGTTGATACACTGAAACAGTCAAGTTGTTGTTGTTGTTGTTATTGGGTTGATACACTGAAACAGTCAAGTTGTTGTTGTTGTTGTTGTTTTGTGTTATTGTTTGGTGGAAGCTTCCACATGTTGACAGAGATATCACAGGCAATAATCCTTTACAGAAAGCCTCGGCGTTGGCTGATCTTCACGATATAATCCTCTTTGTCTCGCTTCGGCCGCTCGTAGCTGTAAAGCATGAGGTCATGGGTGACAACCCTTGGGTTAGCGAACGTGACACAAATAATCTCGTTGTGTTTTTCTCTTTCAGAATGACTTGTTTTTAAATATATCGGGGTCGCGAGTCATTTTAATCTACAAAAAAGAGGTCGCGTCTCAATAAAGTTTGAGAACCAGTGCTACCTGGGGTTAAACTTATTTGGCCAAAGAAGATATGTTTCAGATTACTCAAAGACGCATGCACGTGCGTGTCAGAACCACGTTTGTGAACGATTAGGATCTAAATTAAAGGGTATTTAAAGTTGAAATAAATAATTATATATTTTTAAAAAAAATATTACTAGCTCTAAATGGTTAATAATTCTCTTTCTTTACATGTGTGTCTAGTGGTCTAAACTGGTCTAAACTGAGCAAATCTCAAGCTGCTGGTCTGGAGTTCAATACCAACCAAAGCCCAGTCAAGCATAAACATCACCAGCACTCCGGGTGGATGGGACTCGTTAATCTTGGATGGAAACGCAACTAAGAGAATGAAACTCGGAATCCAAACCCGGAGATGGAGTCCCGCAGGCGGATAACATTGCTGCAAAGAAGTATCCCGTCAACTCCCAATGTATGAGGTGTGGTCTTTGTGGGTTTGTATTCTTTTACAGACACTTCGCAACGTGCTAGTGATGGAAGACTGAGCTTTGACTATGTAAAACAACCATCTGGGGCGACTTAATATATACAATAACTATCTGGGGCAACTAAATATATGCACTAACTGTCTGGGTCAACACAACCCATCGCATGAGTAAACTACTGACCATTTCACGTTTGCAGCGCCAATTCAAATTTTGATACCTGCTCCTTTAAAAGTCAATCACTCACTGTATCAAAGTTGGGCATCTAGTTGTCCTTTTGCGTGTGTTTCCAGCGTACGTGCTCAAATGCACGACGGGGGGAAGCTGCGAATGAGAGCGCAGCACGGTGCGTAATGAGAGCGGGGCGGACGAGAAAGATCCCCTCGGGAATTATTATTATAGATATGTGGAACGCTGCGATAAAATCTAGGATTGTTAAACACATTGTGTACTATATAGCAGTAATGATCAAGGGATAGTATACTTACTGCCCGTTTGATAATTAGAGACCCGATTGATGTCAAACTTCAGTAGTCGAAACTTTCGATTATTAAACACACAAAAAAAAAACTTTGCACAACATGACGCTTCTCAAACGGTCATCCGCGGTAATTCTCAATTAAAATATATAACAAAGAAATAACAAGCAAGGAGTATTTTCCTTAAAAGACAATTTAATAAATTGTAGAATCTGTCTGTTCTTCATTTGAAATGTTAAAATTTATGTATTAAAAAAAAACAAAAAACACTTAACACCTTTATTTCCACCGACCCTCTTTCCGACCCTTTCACCTACCACCCCCCCTCCCACTCAGCGTGTGGAGTTCTTACTCCCGGAGGGATGGGATAGAAATCGACCATTTGGCGACCTCTGACCCAGAACTTCCGCAGTATCCACTATGGACGCTGAATATCAACAACGACAAAGCAGCCAACACTACAGCAGGCACCGTGCCAAAGAACCAGCTCACTGTACAATTGCGGGCGTTACTCGAGATTAGCGTGGCCTAGTGGTGGATAGCCAAAACGACATAATAGACGTATTGACATATAATACTTCTGTAGGGAAACTATATGTAAATGTACCACAAGGCTCTAGCCTAACACGGAAGCCTGTCTGCGGCCATCATTTGCTGATGAAAAGCTTGAATTGCACGCGCATTCATTGTGAAATAGAGCAGAATTCTCAAAGTGGTGTGCCACGGACCAAACGGGCTGGACTTCGAGGCCACACAGGTGCCAACTGCAATACGACGCGTCTTGACCGGTTCGTCTCACGGAAAAGTTTGAGAACCACTGGACTGATCTTGTACTCTAAAAAAGACCATCGAAGTCAGATGATGTTGCCCCCGCCCCCCAACCCCCCCCTCCCGATTGATGGCAATGTCTAACACAGTGGCTCTCTACCTGTGGGTCGCGACCCCTTTTGGGGGTCGAACGACGCTTTACACAGGGGTCGCCTAAGACCATCGGACAACACATATTTATGAAGTAGCAAGGAAAGTAATTTTATGGTTGGGGGTCACTACAACATGAGGAACGGTATTAAGGGGTATCGGCATTGGGAAGGTTGAGAACCACTGGTCTAACTCTTTGTAACGAACTCCGCTCAACCAAATGTAACCGCCAATAACTGGGCGACATTACTATTTGAACGGGTTTGGTTTCGATGGCTTTGCAAGTAAGTAGGTCAGCCGTGACCAGTCTTTTACCAGTGTTGCGTTGCCTAACGGATTCTTCTAGCGTACTAGATACCGAATGTTGCATAATTTACCCGCATAGCTTACGAGATAAAACAGTTGACGGCGGCAGACATATTCTAGCAAACGGTTCTGTGTGGTTTCAAGTGTCTGGAAAGACACTTCGAAACAAAAAAAATGTCTTGAGTTCTTTATATTTTAATATTTAAAAATTCTGTCAGGATTTGAATTTATAACAGATCGTATAATTGCCGGACACTGGCTTAACTATAGGGTTAGGGTGGGTGTCACTCTCTTGTGTGGATTGCTTGCATACCAGCGCCCTCCCCCACACACAAACCCTCACTAACACACATAGACTGATGAAGGTCTGAGATTACGCTCGAATGACCCCGACTAGTACATTGGCAACCAGCTCCATATGCTGAACCGAGCCGTACAACATTGTCCTCACGTTGGACTCTCCCACCGCCCTGCCCCCCCTCCCCCCGAAACCTCTCGTGATGGACAACAGGTGCGCTAGTGTTTCTGGGACCCGGCTGCAATGCCGGCATGTAGGGTCCCTGTGTTTATCAAGCCCGTTGAAGTATGTTCCGACGGGACAGTGCTCAGCGCATTACCGTGTCACTAGACATGGGTCTTGTCTGCTAGGAGTGAGCAAGTTAGCGAAGACGCCTCTATCGGTCGTGTCGTCTGCCCATTGCCTGTACCATTTCTCTTTTACCACAGTCACTAATAAAGTTTAATACTCGTAAGGGTCGAGATTACCATGACGCTATTACCTTCAGTTACCTTGTGTGCTACTTACATCATTAAATTTGTATGCTTCTTACATCATTAAACTTGTATGCTACTTACATCATTTAACTTGTATGCTTCTTACATCCTTAAACTTGTATGCTACTTACACCATTTACTTGTATGCTACTTACATCCTTAAACTTGTATGATACTTACATCATTAAACTTGTTTGCTACTTACACCATTTACTTGTATGCTACTTACATTATTAAACTTGTATGGTACTTACATCATTAAACTTGTATGGTACTTACATTATTAAACGTGTATGCTACATACATCATTAAACTTGTATGATACTTACATCATTAAACTTGTATGCTACTTACACCATTTACTTGTATGCTACTAACACTATTAAACTTGTATGCTACTTACATCATTAAACTTGTATGCTACTTACACCATTTACTTGTATGCTACTAACATCATTAAACGTGTATGCTACTAACACTATTAAACTTGTATGCTCAGATAAGAACTACGACCAATGTTCCCTTTAAGCTGCGCGGCTGCGCGGCCGCGCAGCTGTCTCACAGACGCCGCACAGAGTTTTGAGTATCGGTGAAGCAAATTTACATGTAAGTGTGTGTTTGTGTTTGTGCGTCGTAAAATTTTAAATTTTGCAGACAAAAAAAAAAAAAAAAAAAAAATAGATGTCATGGGTTTTCATGGCTGTCTGGTGAGCCTAGTGGTTCCAAAAAATATATCTCGCTTCGCACTGGGTCGCAGCATTGCTCTCGGACATGGCCATGAGAATAGATTGGGGTGAAAGGGGTGCTCATCCTGA